>APFE030746983.1:1710-44637 GCA_000404065.3 Pinus taeda
CTCTTCGAGGGGGCAACCTCATTTACATTACATAAATGAACAATTCTTGGATGATACAAATGAAAAGACCTCCTTTCTATATATAGGAGTCTAAGGGCTCATAACATAACCAGAACCAACATAACAATAATAATGTAAGGGCACAATAATAATAATAATGGGCTTCTATGGGGCACAATAGTAACAATATGGGTGCTACATGGGTACATCAATATAATAAGTGGGTTGTACTAATAACAATAAGGGGTTACTCTAGTAGTATAGGGGCCTAACATAACCTCAACATATGGATGGTGTGGAAGACCAATGGTGAAATGACTGGTGAATGGAATAACCCAACCCAACTCAATCATGGTGATGGAGTGAAAGTGTCATGTTCAAGAGCGACTTACTACCATAAAATTCTTCAAGTTTTCTTCCCTTTTTCCCCAGTCATTACTGACCAATACCTCTTTATTTTTATCAAGCTTGATGAGGATAACATATGCTTGTTCTATAATTTTCCCTTCGGGCAAACCTGTTGCTATGTTTTAGTGAGCCTAGTGACAGTGAAACTCGTTCTTGTTTAGGTGGACAAGTTTGTTGCTATTGTTTTAACAAGTTTAATGAAAAAGACAACTTGGTCCTTTTCATGTTTAGAGAGTTTGAAAATGGATTGAAAGGAAACTCCAGCAGTTCTTTTTTATAGCATAATCCCTTAAGTTCGAAGAAGGATAAAATGATACAAAAGGGATGACTTTTCGATCACTTTAGCGAGCTGAAAAGACAAGCGCTTGAACTTTTTCGTGAGATAATCCCTCAGGTCTGAAAAAGATTAAAATATGCAGGAGGGATGGAAATTCCAATCACTTTAGCAAGCTATAAAGGTCAATAGCTCGAAAATCTTTTCATATTTAACGAGTCTAAAAAGAGTTTAAAGGATACTCATTTTTTGAGGAATGAGTGGTGTTTAGGGTAGCAACTGGTTCCGGGTAAGCTTGGAACTTCACAAAACATGGTGATGTGAAGAGGTTAGCTAATAGGACCACTCATCACAGCTGTTCCTCAAAAGGGTAAACAATAAAGTGGAAGCGTATAATCGGCCAAAATGATGGAGGTGACGACAAGAACACAACCAAGGCTCAAAAGGCTGATAGCATGACAATCACAAAGGTTATTTACTGAAGGCGGGTTCACTTTTTAATGAGTTTGAACTATGGGGGAACTATGATCGGTGGTAGGTTTATTTTTTAATGAGCTTGAACCATGCGACAACATATGCTCAGGTGGTAGTTTTATTTTTTAACGAGCTTGAACCATGCGATAACATATGCTCAGTTTTTAGTTTTCTTTTTATGTAAGCTAGAAACTAAAAAGTTAGAAAAACAAAACTAAAAAGCTAGAAAATCTAGAAAGCTAAGGAACTACTGAGGTTAGGTAGGATGGTTTTGTCTGCGTAACAGAAAAAACAATTCTTTTGCTTTGTTTTCCACGCAGACAAAGGTGAATGGTGTGTTAGACCAATCACCTAACCTAAGAAGTTAAAAATCTAAAAGCTAAAAAGCTAACAAGATAGAAAATTAAATTGAAAAAAAAGGTTTGCATGCCCCCAACATGATGAAAAGGAGAGTCCCTAGTAACCATATGGAAATCACTGTGGTTAAGCAGGATGGTTTTTGTCAGTGGTTAGACAAGACACTTCCTTGGCTTTGTTCGCCAAATAGACAAAGGTGAATGGTGTGTTAGAACAATCACTTAACATACAAGGAAACTCATGTGGTAGGATGGTTTCATCCACAAAGTAGACAAAACAATTCCTTGGCTTTGTCCGTGGCACAGACAAAAGTGAATGGTTTTTCAGACCAATCACATAACTTACAAGGAAACCTATCTTTTCAGCTGGGTTCATCCACCAAAGCAGATAGGGGTGCATGCCCCCTTAGCTTCATTACATTCACCAGAATACTCACGGTAATTAGGTGGATGGAATGAAGGTTGGAGAGACACTCTCAACACAAAAGGACCATTTAGGGATGATGATCAACTTGGAGCTATGCTTGAATCGGGGAAAGAAAGTTGGTCAATAGTGACAATTTTTCCTTCATGCGAGAAACACATCACTTGAAAGAGTGTTGAAACAATAGCTTCCATGTTGTAAACCTAGTCATGTCCCAAGAGTAGATTGTAATCTAAAAATCCTGGGACTACCATCATGTTTAGGTGAATGGTTTTCCTACCCAAAGTTATCGGTAACTTAGGAATGATCCCTAATGGTCAACTAGTTCCTTTGTTAAAGCCTGACAGATTTCGTGCGACAAGCATAAGCGATGGCGAACCAAGCACTTTCCAAGTAGTTGAGGAAAGGATACTCACTGATGCCCCTTCAGATATGATAGTGCCAGACACGATCATCTTGTAAAATTGTACTATGATTCGGAATGGTACATTGTAATGTTCCAATTTTTTTTTCAATAAATTGGAACATTAAATTTTGTCTAAACTTATTTAGGAGATGAATAATTGGGTAAGGAGGCCCAAACATAATAAAAACATAAATAAAATCCCCTAGTATGAAAAGGGATCAGCCATGGAACCAGATTTCACACCCTCATATGTGAAAGGAGATATTTGCAAAGAGGTTTGGCCAAGTCAACCAGTGCAAGGTATGAGTTGGAAAGCACTACATGACAACATAGGAGGGAAGCTTCTAGAGGAAGGGAAGCTTCTAAAGGAAGGGCCCATGAGGAGTCTCCAATTTCTATATAAATGGAGGGGAGGAGAGCTATTGCCATTCATGCATATGTTTATGATATTGAATTGGTCATTTCGACTTCTTGAGCACGCTGGTTGTTTAACCAGTCTGCAACACTGTTTAGTGCACTGAGTGTCTCCATTGGAGATCTCACCCTCAGCCTCAAGGGACTTCGAGTGCTTGCTCGGGTGAGTTTGTCCCATATTTATTTTGTCTCGAGACGGAAGCATCATCCTCTAGGACAACTTTATTGCTGCAGCAGCATAATACTGTGTTGTAGGGTGTTTTCGTGGGGACTCCACAACACCACTTCCATTGCTTGTTTTTCAGAGGGAGAGTCTTTCTTTCCTTTGGAGGATCAGAGTGGAAGAAATTGGATCTAATTTGTAGATCTTGGCATCAGGCCAATGTGTTCTTCATGGTATACTGTGCAATTCTTTCTCCAGATCTACGTTATTGCTGAAGGAGCAATGTTCCATGGTTTTTGACATCATTTTGGAGCTAGATCTCTGATGTGAAGGAAGCCTCCTTGCATCAAGGGTGATCCTTTGATTGGCCAACCAATCCAAGTATATTTCTGATTTGATACATTTACTGAAGTTTTTTCTTCAGAAATTCTGAATCATTCTATAGATATTATGTAGTAAAACTCAGATCTGCTCCGGTATTTTCATGTATTGCTAAAATCCCCAAGGGGAATGAAATAAAGAGCCCTTTGGGAATTTGGTTTCATTATAGATCTCTGTTTTCATGTATTTATCAGTTGTATATCTGTAATATAATAAAAATAAGCTTCAGCCTCGTGGGAATAACGCTGAAGGGTTTCTGGATCATTCTCTTGTCTTGCAGCACCTCAATCTTGAGGGATTTTCTATGTAAAACTATTGTTTAACCTTGATTAATGCCTATTCAATGTTCCTAAACTCATTCTCTAATTTTTCATATTTTTTTACATCTTATACCTCTAGAAAATACGCTGCCCTTGCTTCAGTAAATTTTTGCATACTGAAAGTCATGGGAAATTAGGGTTTTTCTTGACTAGTCGGGAAGGAGGAACTATTTAACTTAGTAAAACACATTTGTTTTCCTAAAATTAGACATGCATATCCGTATTAACCTAATATAACATATTTCATAACCTTGACCCTTCATTTTACGCATATCTTCTTATACACTCATTTTAGGGCCAAAATCCTCACTTTTTCCCACCTTTTTGCCCATAAAAGCTGAATAAACGTTGCTGCAGTATTTGGAGTGGATTTCTGAGTGTTTTTAAACACTCTTTATGATAGCTGAAGCCCACTTTCCTGAAAAATACGTTTTTTAGGCATGATTTTGTGAAGAAATCCATTTTTGGGATATTACAGTGGCATCAGAGCATAGTTCTGGCTCAGCCTGTGGAGCTAGTTATCTACGATAAATATGGGGATCTCAAAATAGTGTGAAAAGCATTCACCAACCTTTATTAGGCCAACCAGAATTACAATGCCTAGATTCTTACCACTAGTATTGAATGAGAAAGGGAGGCAACATGATCATATACCCTTTGGAAACTATTTCCGTAAATGGCAGTTCGTGGGGGAAGACTTCAGAGCAGCTTTTCCTTTCAAAGATTACTATCAGCTCAGGTAGGATGAAAGTGAATGGAACAATGGGGGATCTAGCATGTAGAGTTCAAAGTTGCAGCATACCACTAGGAGGTCACCTTTTCCCATGTATGAGGGATCCACTGATCCCTATGAGTCTAAGCCCAAGAAGATCAGAACATTGAAAAAGATGAGTTTATTCTCATATATTTTCAGATCCAGAGAAGATGCATCCACCTTTGAGGAGGTCAAGAAGATTGAAGAGAAAGAAGAGGAAGTACCATGCACTTCCTATTCTCATCAAGAAGAAGATATTGAGCATGGAAGATATTTGGATCATGAGATTCTCAGTGATTACCTTGTTGAGTATAGATATCCACCTAGAGCCTTCAAGGAGACTCTATATTTTCCTCATTTCATCCAGCTGAAGGAAGAGAAGAGGCCATGTATCTACCTTTGATGGATAATTTAATGCAAGAACTTGGGTGAGAGAGTTAGAGGCATTTTTCCTACTACATCCTATGGCAGGGAAAGAAGCTGTTGAAATCTTAGCACTGCACTTGGAGGGTGAAGCCTATGATTGGTGGTGCAGACACTTGAGCCATGCAAGGGTGAAGAATTTTGCAAAGTTCACTCAAAGTTTGATCCAAACCTTTGATGGAGAAAGAACAAAGAAAGAAGAGATCACATCACCTCTTGAGGAGGCTTGTGATAACGCTGTCACACTCAGGGAAGAGCAGCCACATGCATCAACAGTTGGGGCAGCCAACACTTTTGATGAAGGGACTCTTGTAGCCCTACAAGAAGTTCTAAATGCACATCAAGGTATGAAGAGATTTCCACATTCCATTGTTGCAACAAATTATTTTGGAGATTTACTTTTGCATGACCAAGAGTCAAATCTCATTGCTACTATAGAGAAGCTTGGTTGCACTACGCTGTGCAACATGTAAACACTCCAGAAGGAATCAAGCCATCATTCTCATGAGCCATTGTTGGATTGTACATCACATTGGAGTTTGGGGTTTGAAGCCTTGAAGATTTATGGTAGACATCTTGGAGTAAGAAACCTTTTCTCCCTTCAAGATGACACTTTCTCAATGATCTCTTCTCAGCTCAAAGAGGAAATTCTACTTTCAGATCCAAGACCTAATTGGTTTTGGAAGACTATGGATGAAAGGGAGGTCTCAAGGAGATATCTCATTGGAGATGCACTTCAAAATGCCATGTAATGCAATGCTTTTCTTCCCTTCTCACAAGAGCAAATAGAAGATGGAGGACATCTTAGGATGGATAACATCTCTCATGCTTGTGTTGGACATCCCTTGAGCCATACACATCATGATGGGAGGTTTTTGCTTACCACCTATTTGATTCTTGATAGGGTCTCATTGATCCTTGAGAAGCTTACATTTCAAACTCCCATAAAGTGCAAATACAAGAATTTGATTTGGGAGGATGGTAGCCCTCATGGGAGGAGTACCAAGATAAGGAGAAGAAGGAGGAATCCACAGGTGATTTAGTGGATGTGGTTGATGAGCAAGGAACTGGGAGGCTACTTACAGATCTATGATACAGGGCAACAGGAGGCTTGGTTGCACTGGTTACTCTTGAAAGAGTTTGGCCATCACTTGGAAAACACTCTTCCTAAGAATGGGAGGATGGAGAAAAGATGACAGGATACTTGCATCATTGAGTAGCATAGAGAATGGATGCATGATGTTGATGTGTCTTCATCACATGAGATGTATGATGGAAGTATGAGGAGGCAACAAAATACTTTGTTGCTTTGCTTGGGAGAGCAAGGGAAGATTTTCTCTCACACTTTGTATGATGTTGCAGGAGGAGGGGATGACACTATCTCCTTGATCTTTGATGATGATTGGGAAGCACTTCCATCTTGGGAAGTATTCCACATTTGTTGCAGCATTATTGGAAGAATCTTTGACAAGGAGCATGTCAAAGAACATAGTTGTATATTGACAGGAGCTTATTTGCATAAGCTCACAACGTTGTCACCTTGGAGTAAATACTTATGGATGAAGTGTGCCCAACAGAGATATGGTGTATCCATAACCCATAGGTCCCAGGATCACTTCATATTTGTTGCACTTGATGAACAAAGAGGAGGTAATGATGATAGAGACATCTATGGCATATTCTTCTTGACTTGGGTTTTCAAGCATAAAGAGGATTATCTTTTTGTAGCACATGGTTCATTCTTCTTCATAGCATGCCAAAACACTATGAAGGACTCATGTATGGACCCATGTACCATCTTACTTCCAGAAATGGTGAGAAGCTTGTTTATACGTTCATTGATTTGCACACTCTTACCATTCTTATGCAGAGCATTGCTTCACAAGAGGGAAAGCTCGTCAAATTGCTCCATGAATTGTATTGAGCCAATCTACATGATGGAGGAATCCATCTATTTTGCAGCCTTGGGCAAATGTTTTATCACCACATGTATGTTCAGTTGTTGACATGCATGATTAACCATGTAAAAAGAAACATTTTTCCATGTATTGTTATGAAACCATCTTCAAGAAAGCTAGAAAAGATAGATCAACGCCTTAGAATTCAGCCTCTTCGAGGGGGAAACCTTCTTTACATTACATAAATGAGCAATTCTTGGATGATTCAAATGACAAAACCTCATTTCTATATATAGGAGTCTAAGGAGTCACAATATAACCCAACCGACCTAACAATAATAATATAAAGCCACAAAAATAATAATAGAGGGATTCTATGGGGCATAGTAATAACAATATGGGGACAATAGGGGCACAAAAATATTAATAATGGGTATAACTACAATAGTAATGGGGTAATCACTAGTATTATAGGGACCCAACATGCACTTTTATTAAGTAGTAACTTGCAAAACTGCGCTGTCACTACGAGGAAAGTTGTTGGTACCTTCTTGCATCACTTGTAACCTTCAACATTTTCTTTATTTTTCTACTGATCATGTATTCATTTGCTGATATAGATTAGATTTGTATGGGAGGCTTGATTATGAGGGAGACACATGAGCTAGATGTGTCCGTGAGTGGGAAAAATTCTCACAATTTATGCACTACATGTTTTAATGGGAGCATGAGAGGAGATATGGCCAACACAACCAAATGTTTGTTCTCTTTTGAGGTGGGCCATAAGATTGATATTCATCCATTGCAAAGCCATGAGAAAGTTCTTGATCATGTATTATTGTTGTTACACTCAGCCATTTACTATCCTTTAGTAGATGTGATGAATCATGGACATTGCTTGCCATGTAATTTTTTGAAGTTGCAGTGGATGAGACTGCGCTATATCCTTGTGAGAAATTGTTTGCATCATGTATCATCATGTAAAACCTTCAGCAAATCTCTCATTAGGATGTCCCATGATGACCATGTCCTATTCTTCATGGATGGATTTTTTTTGGCTAGCTTGTTCTTCATTGTTGGAGGAGCCTTCTTTGGAGGATTGTTCTTCACTTTTCCATTGGAGGGAAATAATTTTGCAGCCCAGGATCAACATACACTCTACACTTGTCATGAGTGGAGAGAAGGACAGTATGGGGTAAGCTATTATGCTTGCCAAGTTCATATTTTCAACCCACCTTCATTACCAGAGCTTGAGGTGGAAGGATATTTTCAGGAGTTGCCTTGTTGGGAGGTGGCTAATTTTGTTTGGATGATTGCTTAGGGATGGAGGATCAACATAAGGGAGATGTTCCTCATTATATTCCAGACTCCATGCCTTAAGTGGTGATTCTTCAGTTCTATCCTTGCAGTTGCTTGGGGACAAGCAACATTTGGGAGGGGAGGATTGTAATGTTCCAAATTTTTCTTCAATAGATTGGAACATTAAATTTTGTCTAAACTCATTTAGGAGATGAATAATTGGGTAAGGAGGCCCAAAGATAATAAAAACGTAAATAAAATCCTCTAGTATGAAAAGGGATTAGCCATGGAACCAAATTTCACACCCTCATGTGTGAAAGGAGATATTTGCAAAGAGGTTTGACCAAGTCAACTAATGCAGGGTATGAGTTGGAAAGCACTACATGACAACACAGGAGGGAAGCTTCTAGAGGAAGGGCCCATGAGGAGTCTCCAATTGCTATATAAATGGAGGGGAGGAAAGTTATTTCCATTCATGCATATTTTTATGATATTGAGTTGGTCATTTCGACTTCTTGAGCACGCTGGTTGTTTAACCAATCTACAACACTGTTTAGTGCATCGAGTGTCTCCGTTCAGAGATCTCACCCTCAGCCCTGGGGGACTTCGAGTGCATGCTCGGGTGAGTTTGTCCCATCGTTGTTTTGGCTTGAGAGAAAAGCATCATCCTCCAGGATAGTGTTATTGCAGCAGCAACATAATATTGTGTTGTAGGGTGTTGCCGTGGAGACTCCACAACACCACTTCCATTGCTTGTTTTTCAGAGGGAGAGTCTTTCTTTCCTTTGGAGGATTAGAGTGGAAGACATTGGATTTGATTTGTAGATCTTGGGATTAGGCCAATGCGTTCTTCATGCTATACTGTGTAGTTCTTTCCCCAGATCTGCGTTATTGTTGAAGGAGCAGCGTTCCAGGGTTTTTGGCATCATTTTGTAGCTAGATCTCTGATGTGAAGGAAGCGTCCTTGCATCAAGGGTGATCCTTGGATTGGCCAACCAATCTAAGTATATTTATGATTTGATACATTTAACGAAGTTTTTTCTTTAGAAATTCTGAATCATTCTACAGATGTGCTGTAGTAAAACTCATATCTGCTTTGGCATTTTCATGTATTGCTAAAATCCCCAAGGGGAATGTAATAAAGAGCCCTTTGGGCATTTGGTTTCATTATAGATCTCTATTTTCGTGTATTTATCAGTTTTGGATCTGTAATATAATAAAAATAAGCTTCATCTTCCTCAGAATAACGCTGAAGGGTTTCTGGGTCATTCTCTTGTCTTGTAGCACCTCAATCTTGAGGGATTTTCTATGTAAAACTGCTATTTAACCTTGATTAATGCCTATTCCATGTTCCTAAACTCATTATATAATTTTTAATACTTTTTTACATCTTATAACTTTAGAAAATACGCTGCCTTTGCTTCCATAAATTTCTGCATACTCAAAGTCATGGGAAATAAGGGTTTTTCTTGACTAGTCGAGAAGGAGGAATTGTTTAACTTAGTAAAATGCCTTTGTTATTTCTAAAATGGGACATTCATATCACTATTGACATAATATAACATATTCCAGAACCTTGACCCTTCATTTTACGCATATTTTCTTATACACTCATTTTAGGGCCAAAATCCTCACTTTTCCCCACCTTTTGCCCATAAAAGCTGAGTAAAGGTTGCTGCAGTATTTGGAGTGGGTTTATGAATGTTTTTAAACACTTTTTATGATAGTTGAGGCCCACTTTCCTAAAAAATTCGTTTTTCAGGCATGATTTTGCTGAGAAATCCATTTTCGGGATATTACATACATTAGAAGGAAGGCGGGATCTTGATAGCCGATTCCAATCAAAGGAAATGAATAGAATAATTGGGAGGGGAATTGAATAAACTATCCAATTAACCCCTTGAGTAGCGGGCTGGGGGATTCTCTTCCTGTTGTGAAAGAACTGGTGGATTGCCCCCAAGTTCATCGGACTCTGAAGTGATAAAAAGAATTTAAACGATATCGTTCTCACTCTCTTTGGGAAGGGTATGATCTTCTGAAGGTAAAACTAGGTTGACTGCCATCTTGACCTGTTGACTGTGGTCTGGTATGGACTCAGAATATTCACTTTCAACGATAGGTGTTTTGACTGACGGTTGAGTTATTTCAGTTGGATTTTCAAATAGTAAAGGGCTTGGGGAAAGTTTCCTGTATCCAGTTGGAAGTCGTTGCGGTGAAGCAGGATGACTATGCAAGAATCTTTTTGCGTCATCCAAAAAAGGACAACGGGGAAGGTTATGGTCCCCTTCATGTAACCTACATGGGATTTTGGCCTTTCTTTTCTGTCCATAAACTTCACTATTACCAATTGATGGTGTGCTGTCAACTTGATCACCAGAGGTTGATGACACCTGATGGTGCGAATTGGTGGACCATTCTTTCAAGATTCGAGGAATGCACCAACATTCTTGATGAAAATGGTCTCCTATACAAATTATGCATGGATATTTAGGTTTGGAAAGTTTAGTGTGTGGATTTTCACCAGATGCGGCATGGTTTCCCCCTTGCTAAATCAACTTCTTCTTCTTCTTCTCCTTCCCTTTCTTCTTCTTCTCAGTCACCTAGTTACTAGCATTGCTATTTTCACTAAGCAAAGAGGAAGAAGGGGAGGGAGAAAAAAATGAAGAAGAAGGTGAAGGGTCAACTTCAGTATCAACTGGATGCTGATTCGATTATTGAGGAATTATGGTATTTTGAACAACAGAGGTTGAGAAACGCCAGACTGGCAGGCCAATTGTGATTCCCAAAAGGGACAATGTGGCCATATATGGAGCACCAATATTTCCCCAAGAAGAAAATGGACTAGGATTCCCCTCAAAAGGGATTCCTTGATTGGTGGACTCCATTATCTCAACCTAAGATCAACGAAGGAACAGGGATGTTATTCCGAATTTAATATATTTTAATGACACTTTGACACAACTTTTCTCTTTCAATTTTTAAGAGTCGAGAAAAAGCTAAAGATGACTCTAGTCCCCTTCGATTTTTAATGGGCCCAAAGTGACAAGTGCTCAGATGGACCTTTTCTTTTAAGGAGTCGAAAAGGAACGAAAGTGACTCCTCTGGAAATCTAGAAAGAGGGATTACCAAACCAATCATAAAACTGCAATATACACCTTGGTGATAAATTAAAGAGAAATTATCAAGGCATTATGTACGGCAATCAATCTTCCCGAATGTTGTGTTTAGTGCATTGCAATTGATAGGGCAGCAGACACAGCTTCCTATGGATAAAGGATATAAGCCTATTGTGGTCTCCCAATATATACGCGGTGGTACGGGAAGCACAAGTCCATGCTAGCACTTGTCGTATCAAAGAGGAGGAATCACCCAACCTTCGATGAAAAATATAGTTACTACATTTTACAATGCCGGAACATGTCTCTAGCCTAGACCTCTAGATGTGTTGTGTTAGGTTCCAAAACGTTGTTAGGTTCATTAAGATTTATTTTAGAGGTGATCTTGTTTAAAAGTTTGTCTTTCAATGGTTCACCATGTGATGTTGATTTGAATTCCTAAAAATGCAATCTGCAATGATAAACAATTGTTGTTTATTTTGATCAATGAAAATCCTAGCTACTAGGGAAAGAAAATTGCGATTCTTTCAAACAAAGAGCAAAGAGCACACACTAAATGAACTTTTCCTAAATCAATTTTTGCACACAGTCTAAATGCAAATGCAAATGCATGTATTTGTTTTTTGTTCCCCTTCATGTGAAAATGCTAAAAAGGAAAATTAAGTACAACAAAGATCTGAAATATTTCTTTCAAAGCGACATTTCGACAATTTCTTTTTTTCAAAACAGAAAGGAAGACTAAACGACACTTCTCAATTTCGAATATAAAATTCTTTCAACACTTTGAATAACAACAAATCAAATCAAGTACATGACAAAAAGTTCAATCGACTATTCGGAGAAGGAAGACTTACGACACTTCTATTTTTTGACACATAACGATAGTGACGACACTTTTTGTACGAAAACAATAGATCGATTTAAGCAACTTTTCGAAAAAGGATTATAAATGATGGAAAAATGCATAAAAATATTTACTAATCCTAATCAATGGAGGCTGATATGTAATGCAATTAGGCTTCAGTAATGAGGCACTGTTCATAAGCAACAAAACAATTAAACAGAACTGAAAACAAGGACAAAAACCCCAACTTCTAAGAAGAGAAATAGGTTCAGTCAGTCATCGCACCTGGGCTTCACAGAAACAAGTACGAATCACACTTGCTACACTCAGGAAGTGTGATGCATACTGGTTGATAGTGATAGATAGTGCGATGGGCCAGGGAGCGCAACTGAGGTGGGTTTTGGCTCAAAATTGCAGCTGATTTCAGTGAGTTAAGCTGAGCTATGATGGACAGTAAAGAAAAAAGTACAGAGGAATGATCTTGGGAGGTTACTGTGCTACCAAAAGGTCATCTAGAATGCTTGTAAGTTGATTTTTTAATTCATAAACTAAACCGGAGATTGACTGGAGCAAAATTCAACTACTATGCAATTGCAGAGCAAGAGAAGTTCGAAGGCTATCTAGATAACTTCAGGCTCTGTATATAGTTTATAAAACAAACAACAATAACACACAAACATCTATTCACTCCCCAGTGGAGTCGCCATTTTGTTTTCGAGAAAACTAGTGTCTTTTCAATCGACTAGCCCTCTAGGATTGGCAGCTATCTTAGAAACAAACAATCATAGCAATTTGGGATTTATTCTATGTATGATAGATAAGAGAGAGGAAAAGGAACCAACCTGGATCTTTCGTTTGACTCCTTTCTTGATCTCTCTCCCCCTTGACAAAGCTTGCAACTCCTCTCCTACTTATCCCGCTCAGAGAATACCTGTAGAAACACAGCAACAAAACACCATCAAAGCATCTTGATCTATTATATCATAAGCATTGTAGAATCAGAAATACAATGAACATTCAATGGCATTCACAAATAATAACATTCACAATTGCACAGTTGTATGGAAGAAAAATCAAAGAACTTTATTAAATAGAAGGGAGAATTACAACCTAGCTGTCTGATCTAGCATCATCCTCACAACATCAAAGCGCTCTTCACCTCATGAAAAGCAAGATCACACCAAGAATACAATGCTCTCTCTCAACCTCAAACTATCATCACTTCCTTGCAAATTACAAAATTCCAGCCTCTAAATCTCTCAGATGAGGGATCCATTTATATATGTGTGCAAGGGTGTAAGTCATCTCTGGGGTTTTGATTAGTGTCATTCCACTTATTTTTTTTGGTTCCACTTGGAGATTTCTTAGATCTCTTACTCATCCCTGGGTGAATTCAGAGAGGCAAGTGTCATAGGAGAAGTTTCTAGAAGATTCCATGAGCATCCACTTAGAAAATTGTCTTGAACATTTTTCCATCCTCGATCATCGCACCCTACAGAAGGCCTCTTCAGTATGCATCACACCTGGCTAGTGTAGGAGTTAGTATGCATCACACCCTAACAGTGGAGCAGTCAATAAGGTCCTGTTTTGGCCAGTTTTGGATGGTTTTTCAGGTGGAACGTTTGGGGAATGATGTAATCAGTTGACCATGATCCTTTAGGGTATGAAACAACATTTTTAGGGGTTAAAGAGCTCTAGTTTATCGACATATAAGATTAGGGTTGAAGTGCCCAAATATGTCTATAACAATATGCCTTAGAAATTCATTGTCTTGCCTCTATGCTCAGCTCCATTATTTGCTTCCAAGTGTTGTCTTATTGTGTGCCATATGTATGGAGTTGATATTCATAGAAAAAAAAACTCGTTAATAAATTAAAACTAAACAAAAACTAGAAAATAACTTGCGAAATGGCCGAATGCTTGAGTTGCTGAGATGCTGGTCCAAAGCTGGAAAACTGCTGGAAATAATGGAGTGATGTTTGCCTTCGAATCTAGACATTTTGTTGCCAACTTTAATTATGATCAAAATCCCGAGTCTGTTGATCTTGTGCTTATAGATCTAAAAGTAACATTGGTTATAATGATTACAAAATATCTAGAGTTATTGAAGTCTCAATCTGCAATTAATTCAACTATTGATTAATTATTTGGCATTGAAAAGATCTTCCATGTGTAACTGACTTCCACCTCATCCTTGAATGTTGCTATTCCATTGACAAGTGATTTTATACCTGTTGATTAGATTCCCAAGTCAAATTGATGAGGTGTCCCATTAATAGTTGTCCTTGAACTTTTCCTGGAGAAATCCTGAAATATAGGCTTCAAAGGGACATTCTAATATACAAAACCATAATAGATATGAAAAATACGAGAGAGGATTTTGTTAATGGGTCCATTCTAGACAAAAACCTCTTTCATTTTTGAAAATATATTTCCAATTTTTTTATAGATCATGCCCTAAGTTACTGCCTTTTACAGGAAAAAACGTCTAAAAAACATAGTTTTGTCAAGTGAAAACAAAACATGCTTTGCCACCTTTTCCTTTTGAATATCGATTTTTGGTCTTTGTGTTTGAAATAATAATTTTTCTATGAATCTTAGGCCAAATACACCAATATAGGAGTCATTTATTTGGCCAATGCTTGCTTGATCACACTTTCAAATTGGCATTGATAATCCAATTGTCAACGCTTCTATACTATTTTTTACAGATTGGCATTGACACTGAAACTGTCAGTGCAAAGATATGAATTAAGATTGCGATAACATGGTACAAGCACCATATCTATGTAATCATGATGTTCTGTTAATGCAAATCTCAACCTTGTGGCATTATATTTTCCTCTAAGTAGCCTGTGTGCAATTTTGTGCACCAACTATTATTGAGAAGGAAGGGACCTCCTTAGTAGGGATCACTGGTTAATTAGAGTATATTAATTAGTTCTCAATCATGCAATTTTTTTCATTGTCTATTTCATTTATAATTTATTGATTGCAGAAATATTTTGAATGGTGTGACAACATAGTCATGAACTAATCCCTCATATTAGTGTAGCAACAAGTTGTTTACTTTTCTGTTACAAATTGGATTACACTTTCTTCGATTATGTATGTTAAAAATTTTATTGAGTGATTTATGGGTTGAAAGAGTGTTGTTTCTGAGTGAGAATAATTGTGTAATAACATGTTTTATTCTGCAATTGTGTGACTCTTTTCTGATTGTGTTGAAGTGTGTAACAACTTGAATGTTTGCTAAGAGTGAGTGTTCAACAACTTTTATTTGAGATTCATTTTTCTAGTTAGCATTGTCCCTACATAGACTTCGTGTGATAGCTTTAATTAAAGCCTACCCAGATTAATAATTAATGTAAGAGTGGACTTGTTGCTCCGATTTAAAGGAATAATTGTTTCTCTCGACACTACCGACAAGATGGGCTTGTTGGGATTGTTCCTCCTCATTTGGCCAATGGGTTGAGAGGTGACTCAGGATAGTAGGTTTTCTATCACTGACTCTTGAGGGTCAAGCTAGGAAGATTAGTTGACAATAGGATAGTTGTGATATTTACCTCACGATAATTCGCATCCTGCCTATTGTCGTGATGATAGGATACAAGTGATCCTCACCTTCCATGGTAATTCATATCTTGTCTATCGTCCTTAGATAGAGGGTGGTAGATTGAGCTCCATTATGATGTTAAATTATTCTTCTTTTATATTTGAGAGTGTTTAACAGAAATGAGCCGAGACAAAAATTTGATTTGATGCTGATGAGACATTGGAGATGGGACATATGATGTAGTTAGAGATTTCTCCATAGCTAAGAGCGAGTGTTAATTTGGTAGATCAAGGACAAATTCCCTCCTTTGGATAACCTTCCTCATCTAGAGAGGACTCTCTTTTCCCTTGGAATAATTTAGTTTGGTCAAGGAAAAATATATTTTTAATATAAAAACTCACAAGTGCGCAAAAGTACAAGTAGGCCTAAAGGAAAAATTGGGTCTCTAAGGAAGCATATAAATATAAGACAAGTCAACCTCATTTTTCCTCACATCAACCCATCCATTATGCTCTTTCTCCTCTTGTGATTGGTTTTTACATTTGAAATTTCCGATCTTTCTCATAATTGTGAAGGAAAGGAAGGACAACTCTGGAATTCTACATTAACTTCTGTTTGCATAGTTTGACCATCTCATTTACCGTCTTTGACTTATCACTTTGGCTTGGTTTAACTAATTTTTGATTTGTTTTAGGAGGCCCCATTATTTGATACAAAAATTGAGGAATTATGGGTAGTTTGAATTATGTTGATTGCAGGCCTTGACCGTAGATTTGGACAACAAACTTTCTCTCTTCATTGACTGGGTTAGACTATGGATTTTGGGACTTTTTACTGATCTTTGACCAACTTGGAAGTCTACATTGACTGGTAGTTTGATCGAGATTTTTGGAGGGTTGTTTCTTGTTGACTTATCACTAATTAGGGCATCTTTGACCGTTGTTGAATTTGACCATATTTGATAGTTTGACTAGATTTGACTTTTGGGCTCATCTCTTGGATTTTTGGATATTGGTTTGTTGGAAAGTCAAATTTGTTGACCTTTGACTCTTGAATGGTGAATTGGATCATTGTATGATCTCTATTGAACATTTTATGACAATCTAATAAGAATAAAAATTTGAAAGGGTTTTCCCTCTTTTGGGGTGTTTCCCTTGTTTTTGATCAAATTTGGTGTCTCTTGTTATTGCTCTTGATTGTCTTCTACTATACATTGCATTTACTATTGATCATTGGAAGATTAATTTTTTTTAAAGAGATTACGAATTGAAGAAAATAATTGGGATAAATTGATTGTAACAACATAAAACAATGTAAAATTAACAAACTTGATGAGATTGCAAATGGAATTTGGAAAGAATACTTCTTTTGACAATCATTGATGAATTTTCCTTCGAAGGCCAAGGATGAAATCTTCAACAGGTTCCAAGAGCTTAGGGCTCAAGTAGAGAACTTGACATGGAAGAAAATCAGAGCTTTGAGGTCAGATAATGGAGGAGAGTGTACTTCTAAGGACTTTAGTGATTTTATGCAAGGAAACAAGGATCAAGAGGGAGTCGACAGTTCCCTACAAACCTCAATAATTTCTTCCGTGATAAAGAGATAAGTACTTCAAATCCTTTTTTTTCTAATTTGATTTTTTGGTCAACCTCTTGTCCTTTTATTTGTATGCTTTAGATACTGTAAAAAATATTGCTTGGTTATGATTTTTCCTTTTCCATAGTCTTTGAAATGAGGTTTGTGGAAAGGAAGAAAAGGTCCATTGTGAAGGATTCCGAGGCAATTGTTCATGCAGTAGATGGAAACGTCAAGAAAAATAAAGCAAAGTTTGTGGCAAGAGGTTTCTCCTAGAAAGAGGGAGTGGAATTTGAAGAGAGTTTTTCTCGAGTTTCCAAATGGTCAGGTTCTTGTATGACCTAAATGCTCAAGCATAAAATGAATAGAAGTGATTGGTGTTTAAGAGGGAAAATTGTATATATTGTTAGACCATGCGAAATGACCAAAAGAACTTCTAGTTTAGAGGGAGAAAAAAATAGGGTAGAATGGAAGGAGAAGCCTTCTAAGGGGTTACATGGGTTGAGATTTCTAGGCAGTATGCTCAGAGACAGGAGGTCTCTAAGAGTAGTATGCCCTCCATGAGGTGACCATGACATAGGGTATCCCTTTATGACAAGGGAGCAGTAAAGGTTTCCATAGGAGGGTCTGTTTTAGTGTGAAAGGGAGCATCCATTCGGGGTGACCAACAATTGTGGTGATGGATACAATGAACGATCTTGACCTATTTTTTTTTTTTTGGAATGGAGTGTGGTAGAGACCTGATGATATCTTCTATAGACAAGTGAAGTACGTTATTTAGATATTTAAGAGATTTGGTATGATTGATTGCAAGTCCATGGCTATGTCTATGATGACTAATCTGAAAAAGCTAAATGATTTCACTTTAGATTTAGATTTGGTGGATTCCACGATGTAAAAAAAGCTGGTTCGATCCTTCATGTACCTCAATAACACCAAGCCAAATATTTTCTTTGCAGAGAACATTTTGAGCCACTATATGGTTGATATGCAGTAGGTACATTGGGTTACAATGAAGCATGTGTGTTATAGACATATTTGGGCACTGCAACCCTAATCAAATATGTCCATAAACCAAGGGCTTCTAAGCCCCTAAAATTGTTGTTTCATACCCTAAAGGAACAAGGTCAGCTGATTACATCATTTTCTAGAAGTTCTCCCTGAAAACCTACTCAGAAATGGTCAAAATTGGACCATACAGACTGCTCCATGCTGAGGGTGCGATGCATCTCACCTATTACACATAGAGGGTGCAATGCATACTGAAAAGCCCTTCTGTAGGTTGTAATGAGTGAGAGAAGACAAATGGCAGAGGCAGTTTTCTAGGTGGAAACCTAGAGAATCTTCTAGAAACTGCTCATTTGACACTTGCCTCTCTGAATTCACCAAGGGATGAGTAAAAGATCATGAAATCTCCAAGTGGAACCAAGAAATATCAGAGAAATGACACTAATCAAAATCCCATAAGCTGACTTACCCACCCACAAATATTTATATATGGATCCCTCATCCTAGAGATCCAGAGGCTGGAATTTTGTATTTTGTACGGAAGTGCTATTGGTTTCTCTGTGAAACATTATAGTGTTGGATGATCTAGCTTTTCATGAGGTGAAGAGGGCTTTCATGTTGGGAGGATGGCATTGGGCCAGACTACTGGGTTGTAATCCTCTCTTCTACTACTTCTATCAATAAAGCTATTTGCGTTTTCCTCCATATTCTTGTATATTTCTAAATCTTGTATTGATATATGTATTTGTATGGTTAATATACATTTGATCCTATATTGTTTATGGTTATAGATCTCTATGCTTTGATGGTATTATGCTGCTTTGACTCTACAGGTGTTCTTTGAAGTAGGACAAGCGAGGAAAGAGTGGCGGAGCTCTGTCAAAGGGGGGAGGAAACAAGCAAGGAGCCAAGCGAAAGATAGAGGTTAGTACTCTCTGATTCTATCTCATCTATCTCTCATAAAGGAAGACACAAGTAACTTTAGTTTGTTTGTTTCTAAGATAGCTACCTGTCTTAGTGGGACTAGCAGCTCTGAATGGACACTAGTTTTCCCGATATTACAAAATGGTAACTCTGCTGGGGACCGAATAGTTTGATTGTTAGTCACTGTTGTTTTATTTATAAACTACAGACGAAGCCTAAAGTTAAGCAAACTAGCCTTCAAATTGCTTTTTCTATGAAACTGCAAAGTATATCAACGTTGCTTTAGTCAATCTCCAGGTTAGTTTATGGACTAAACATATGACTTGCAAGCATTCTAAGTGCCCTGGTGGTAGCTCAAATAACCTCATTAGATTAGCCCCTATACTTTGTGTTCACTGTCTATCATAAGCTCAGCCTAAACCCACGAACTTAGTTGCAAACAGTGAGAAAAAACCAAGCTCAATCTCGTCCTTGGACCATCACACTGTCTCCGATTGGCAACCTGGATGCATCGCACCTCCTGTGTGTTGCAGGTGAGATGAATCCCTGTTTCCCTGTGTTATAGATGCGATGATTGAGTAAGGCTATTTCTGCCTCTAGATTTTGGTTTTCTCTTCATTGTCTTCAGCTTTATTTAGTATTTTTGCTGTCTATGATCAATATATTATTGTTGAAACTCTCTTCCTTTGCATTATTCAGTCTCCATTGATAAAATAATTGTGAATGTTTTTATGTATTTTTCATCATTTACAGTTCTCCTTTGCAAACAATAGTTTAATCAAACAATCGTCTTTTGATTTGAAAGTGTCGCAAGTGTCGTTTTCAGTCAAAGAAAAGAGTGTCATAAAGTCTTCCTTTTGTAGATAGTCGATTACACTTTTGCTATTGTATTTGATTTGGATCATCAATTCTTTGAAGTGTCGAAAGTAGTTTTCAAGTCGAGATTGAAAGTGTCGTCTTAGTCTTCCTTTCATTTTGAACAAAAAATTGCTAAAGTGTCACTTTGAGGAAAGATAGTTCAGATGTATACTTAGTTTTCTTTTGGTCATTCTCACATTAAGGAAACTAAAAAACAAATACATGCATGTGCATTTGCATTTAGATTTCATGTAGAAATTGATTTAGGACAGTGCATCTTAGTGTGTGCTCTCTGCTCTATGTTGAAAGAATTTTACTTCTCTTTCCTTAGTAGCTAGCATTTTCATTGCAAAAAGAAAGTAAATGACTGTTTATCATCTTAGATTGCATATTTAGGAATTGTATATCTACATCACGTGGTGAACCTTAAAGGAAAACTTCTTAAGAAAGATCAATTGTAAAATAAACTTCAATGAACATAAAAATTCTTTGGAACCTAACGCACAACATCTAGAAGTCTAGGCTAGAGACATATTTCGGTGTCGTAAAGCCTTGTAACTATCGTTTTCATCATAGGTTGGGTGATTCCTCCTCCTTGATACAACAAGTGCTAGTACATACTTGTGCTCCCATGTACCGTCGAGTATATATTCAGAGACCACAATAGGCTATATCCTTTATCCTCAGGAAGCCGTGTCTGCTGCCTTATCGATTACAATGCACTGAACACAACATTCGAGAAGATTGACTGCCACACGTAAAAAGTATTCTACAGTTTTGTGATTGGTTTGGTAATCCCTCTGTCTAGATTTCTTGAGTAGTCAGTTTAGTTCCTTTTCAGACTCCTTAAAAGAAAAGGTCCATCTGAGTACTTGTCACTTCAGGCTCATTAAAAATCGAAGGCGACTAGAGTCATCTTTAGCTTTTTCTCAACTCTTTAAAATTGAAAAAGAAAGTTGTGTCAAAGCGTCATAAAATTAATTTAATTTTGAATAACATTTTCCCCTTTTTATTTTGAGTTTATCAATTAATTCGTAATCGTGGAAGAAAGTCAATCAAAACCCCATCATTCGCAGAGACTGAAGAGTCAACCATCTTTTTCTCTAGAAATGAAACCATTCTGGGCCAAGCAATCTCATCTAACCGGGTCAAAGTCTCCTGTTTTATTTGAAACTTGTGTTTTAACATCCTCAGAGACTCCAATTACTCCAACAATTTCTGGTATCCCTGCCTCTATAGAAGAATTTCTGTAGTTATAAGAGGACATTAGAACTGATCCTAGTGTAATGGTAAACACTTTAATTTCTAAACCTGCTCCATCTAGGGCTGATTCAAAAGGTGTCGCCCCTCTAGCATCTGTCGCTATAGAGTCTTTACCTTCTTCGACACCAAAAATATTTTACGGACCTGATGGTCTACCTCTTCCACCTGGATTTATTGCTATAGAAGAGATTGTGGAGGATCTTCCATCCAATACTCCATTGCATTTTGGAACTGGGATCCACCTATATCCTTTTACTATAGAAGTCAGTCACCCTTCATCGCAAGTTCCTGTGGAATCGCTGGGAAATATTTTGGATAGAATCGATATGTATGAAAAACCATTGACATCTAAGACTGTGTCATTCGATATAATAGCAGCAGAACCTCCTGCCACCACTTTGACAATGTTCACTAGTGTACCATCTGTCCCAACTAGTTCTCAACCGCTAGATGGATTCCACCCAGGGACTGTTTCGACAGTACGCTCTGTTCTTATTTGTTCATCCAGAACCTTATATGGAATTTTTTTATGTTGAGTCTCAACAAATTGATCCTTCACAATAGTATCAATTTGGGAAGTCCGGTCTCCAAAGGCCAATTTTCCCTTTGAACACTGGATTGCCGCCATATGGGGGGTAGTATGCCTTTTCATTGTTCCCTCCGGGAGAACAACCGTATGAGATTTCACAACAGAATTTGGGTCAAACTAGAATCACATCCAGTGGTTGAGTACCAATACTGCCTCAACAACCGAGAGTTGTATATTCAATGCAACAAAATCAACCTGTGTCAAACATTCCCACTACACTGGATATTGTGATGGTGTTGCAAGTACAAGCGTTGCCTATTGTATGTCAACCTCCGGTCTCTCAGGTCATAATACAATAGGCTCTTGTCTGTGCGACTCAATCACAACCACCGATTAATGGCTCCTTAACTGAAGCGACTCAGGCTCAAACAAGTACTATAACCCCTCATCTTGGTCAAACATCCAGTATTGGACAACAACAAATGGTCTCGTAGCCATGGCTGGTGCAATATCAACAACCACAATTCCAGTAAGCTTACCGAGGACCTGAGCAACAAAGATTTGTAGGTAATGGGCAGCCGTATATTCAAAACAGTTACAAACAATCATATTGTAATGGTTACACCCATCAGCCTTATCAAAGTTATCAACATCAAATACATTATGCTGGTATGCAAAGACCCACGACTCAGGCGATCCCATCTTATCATGGGTATGCTTCACCAAACCTGAATCAACAATTGCCTTTCGTAGCAACTTTAAAATTACCAGATCTAAATTGGTTATCAAATGATCCAATTGCTTATGCCCCATGGTGGCCGGCAATTCCTCATAAAATTCCGTCAGATATTCCTAAATTCAATGGAAATCCGGGTGAAGATCCATCGAATCATGTGATGACCTTTCATCTGTGGTGTTCGTCCAACACTCTCAATGATGATTTGATTAGGCTTTGCCTTTTTTAGCGAACGTTAACTGGTCTGGTAGCAAAATGGTACATCGAATTTCCTAGGGCTTCATTAAATAACTTCAACACCCTCGCCATCACCTTTTTAACCCATTTTCAATTACAAATAAGGTACAAAATGGGAACAACGCTTCTTACCAATTTTAAGCAGACAACAGCTACTCACATATCTGATCATATTCATGAGTGGCGACATCATCATAGAATGGTAAAGGCATATGTTCCTGATCAGTTGTTAGTTGAATGGTTTATTAAGTCATTGTTACCTTCTATTACAGAAGAGGTGGCCAAGGGAGGAGTTGTCACTGAAGAGCAAGTCATTACTCATGCGCAGTATCTAGACTTGATCTATACTTAGTTTGGCATGCTCTACGACAAAATCCCTGATGCTCCTAGACCGAAGTTTTCCATTCCTCCTCCTCTTATATTGAACAGGGACTCTCATGCCAGCGACGACTTGCTTAGTACCTCTAGTACACAAAATTCGAAGGCCTCATCAGGTAAAGCCCTTGCAGTTTCTAGTAAAAAAGCAAATGACAAACTTCCTACCTCAGAGGTTAATGCCGTGTTGAACGACAAAGGCAAAGAACTGAAGCAACCAGGGGGCAAGAAGAAAAAGAAATTCAAAAAGAAGAAGCAGGATGATTCGTCTCCTGAAAAATCTTCTGAAAACCCTTATGGGCAAAAGAAACCTAGTCATCCATGTTTTATATGCGATGAGGATCATTGGACGAGAGATTGTCTGCATAAAGCTTAGATTAAGAAGCTCTTTACAAGTTCAAAAGCCTCAGCAGTATTGACTGATCCGTTTCCAAACCCACAAACCAATATGGTTGCTAGTGACAATGCTTCCCCATCCCAAGTGCTTATGTTGTCCATTTCGAAACAACAAAATGAAGATTTGATATCGACAAGGAATAAAGATTACGGGAATCCACAATTGTCGAACAACAAGGCTGCAGATCAACCTAGTAGTTCGACAACAACTTCAATTGAAGTTGCACCACCCATCATTCCTGAGCTAATGATAAAGCTGCCAAAGGGAGTAGTACACAAATCCACATTTAATCCTCGTGCTAGAGTAGCACAAAATTATAATATAATAGAGGATCTGGCCCAATCACCATCCGCTATGTCGACACTTGAAGTACTGCAAAAATTGCCCCTCCCAGAAGCAGGCTCTATTATCAACAATAGGTGGGATTGACCCAGCAGATTCCAATCTTGTGGCCTTTAATCGTAAAGGATACAAACCTTAGCTACCAACTGAACTCGCTTTCTTCATCCAAGTGAAATCCCTCAACAAAACTGTTCATCGAACAATTATTAATGAGGGGGCATATACATGCATTATGTCAATGAGTTGCTAGAAAACTTTAGGCTTACCACCCTTGTCGCGATTGTCAATGACATTAAAAGAATTTGATGGATGAACATACACCCCGTACGAGATTTTAAGTAACTTGCAAGTTGAACTGGGGGGAGGGACAAAAATTGGTGTCAAAGGTATCGATGGAAACCTCGATTACAATATCCTACTGGGAAGGCCCTGGATTTATGCTATGGCTATAGTTGTGTCAACATACTTTAGAAAGATTGCATTTCCTTTTCAAGGAGGAATTACAATCGTTGATTAACAAACCTTCCTCCCCAACAGTTCACAAGTTACGGGAAGCATTCCAATAATCCATGGAAGTTCTCAATCGCTTCAAAATATTGGAGTAGACCTCCTAAAAGATCCTACCTTAATGGGTACTTTTTCCCTACCGCCTCCAAATAATCTGGCGGAAGTGGCCATGGTGGAAACCTGCAATATGATATCTTATATATCTACAACGATTCAGAATATTTCCGAAAAATTTGTTAACATGGATCATTGCCAGGTATTGCCTCCAAGCCCAATAGAAATTTTGTAGAAATCAATTATTTTGGCCTAGGCGGCAAACCCAAATCAATGCTCATTGAGTGTTTGGATGGATTGGTCTAAGGAATATGGAACCTCTTCAGATCCTTGGTCACATGTACATTCTATAGACGAAGGAATCATTCAGTCAATGATGATAGGAGAGGCACCATGGGAATATTACCACCATTGTTCCCATCTTCTAGATTACCACGAAGATTGTTCCAGCGACCTTAATCATTCTTCAGTTTTTGATTTTCTATCAAATACTATAAATATGGTGGATTTCGAGTGAAACCTATCCAATATTGAAGAAAATATCGCCATAAATATCTTGACTAAACCAAATGTATTAGAGAATATTCATGTTGGCAAATATTGTTCTTCTTCAGAACTGGAAATATATTATGCTCTATTTTGTGAGTTCAGAGATGTCTTTGCATGGTCATATGAAGAAATTCTAGGCATTGACTCGAGTATAGTTGAACACGAAATCAAGATGTATCCAAATGCCAAACGGGGTATGACAACAGCTTCGACAGGTGCACCCAAAGAAAGCCGCTGCCATCAAGGTACAAGTTGAAATTTTTTTTACATGCTGGTTTTATTTACCTGGTTCCTCTAACTGATTGGTATCAAATATTGTTCATGTGATGAAAAAACAAGGAATGATTAGAGTGTGCATTGATTACAGGTATGTAAATCAAGCTTGTCCAAAGGACAACTACCCTACACCCTTCATCGACCAAATAATTGATGAATGCGCTGGATGTGAAATATTTTCGTTCATGGATGGATTCTTTTGGTACAAAAAATTAATATCCGCCCAAAGGATCAGTTGAAGACTGCATTTATATGTCCGTGGGGCACATTCGTGTACCGCAAGCTACCTTTCGGTTTAAAGAACGCAAGGGCAACTTTTCAGAGGGCTATGAATTATGCCTTCCATGACATCAAGAACATTTTTCAACCATATCTCGACAATCTACCAGCTCATTCATGAAAGCAGACTGATCATCCACAACATTTGAGAGCTATATTTCTATGTTGCCGACACTATAAGATATGACTCAATCTGCACAAGTGTGTGTTTTGTGTCAGTTCTGGTCATTTACTTGGCTTTGTGGTTTCAAAGGATGGGATTCATCTCGACCCATGTAAGGTTCAGGCAATCATCAATATGCCTCCACCTTCAAATTTTCTTCAGATTCAGAAACTCCAAGGGAAAGCAAACTTTTTGAGGAGGTTCATTCCAAATTACGCCAGATTTGCTAAAGGTTATACGCATCTTTTGAAAAAATAAGTGCCCTTTAACTGGGATCAGGTTATGCAAGCTGCCTTTGATGCTCTAAAGGAATCCCTAATAAAATCATCATTAATGTACGCTCCTGATTATCAAAAAGACTTTAACGTGTATCTAGCTGCAATAGATATTACCATCGCAATGGTTTTAGCTCAAGAAAACAATGGAATCAAACATCCTGTCTATTATTTAAGTTGGAACTTAAATGATACAGAAAGAAAGTACTCCTATGTTGAAAAATTGGCTCTTGCAGCTATTCAAGCAGTATATAGATTTCGACACTATATCCTCTTTTGCAAAACTACCATTTTGTTAGATTACAACCCTATGACTTACATTTTGTCGCGTCAGTTACTTGGGGGAAAATATTCGAAATGGATAGCCATTTTGCAAGAGTTTGACCTAGAATTTGTATAATCCAAATTAAAGAAATCTCTTGTTTTCAAGGAGTTACTATGCGACTTCCCATCGCCGTTCAACAATTCAACATCCAAAGCATAAATTGTGGATGAACCTTTGTTTTTGATATCTTCGAGCAATCCATGGTATGGAGATATAATCATCTATCTCCAAAACCAAACATATAGGCCTAATACCTCTCACTCAGAACAACGACGTACTCGATACCAAGCAAAAGACTATATGATCGTCAGTGATACACTTTACCATCGCGGTATCGATATAGTTCTACGAAGGTGCCTCACCCATGAGGAGGCTGAAAATGTTTTGAATGATTGTCATTCAGGTGCATGTGAGGGGCATCAATCTAGTTATGCTATGGAACAAAATATTTTACGAGTAGGTTACTTCTCACTAACAATATTCAAAGATTGCATAATCGCAGTCAGAAGTTGCCATGCTTGTTAGATCTTCGACCGCAAAACTAGAATACCACCCACACCTTTGCATCCAGTAGTTTCTATTGGGCCATTTGCTAAATGGGGCATAGATTTCATGACGTGTAACCCCACCTCGGCCGGGGGGCATGGGTATATCATAGTCGCAGTTGACTATTTTACAAAATGGGCCGAGGCGATGCCTACATTAAACAACAACGTCGAAATGACTGCTCTTTTCTTTTTCAATCATGTAGTCTCTAGATTCGGTGTTCCACAAGCTATAGTCACCGATAATGGATCACATTTCCGCAATCACATGATGGTTGTATTGGATGCCAAATTAGGACTATCCCATAACAGTTCTACTCTGTAATATCCGCAAGCTAATGAACAAGTTGAGGTGATCAACAAAGTCCTAAAGTGCATGCTGCAAAAGATGATTGGAGTCCATAAACGGAGTTGGCACCTAATATTGTACTTGGCCTTGTGGGCATATTGGACATCGGTAAGAAATGAAACTAGATTTACACCCTTTTAGCTAGTGTATGGCCTGGAAGCGGTCTTACCAGTTCAGTGCGAAATTTCATCTCTCAAGCTCGCAGTCGACCTTCTCCCTGGAACTTCAGAGGAAGAGTCTCATTTCTTGGAATTAACCCAACTGGAAGAAACCCATCGTGAGGCCACCTTAGCTAATGAAGCTCATAAGAAATGAGTCAAGGCATAATTTGACAAGAATGTCAAGCCCTGTGTCTTCTCAGAAGGTGACCTAGTCTTACTCTACGATCAGGAATCCGATAAATTGGGAGAAGGTAAGTTCCAGTCATTGTGGATGGGTCCATACATTGTTAACTGTGTATTAGCAAAATGAGCCTACGAGCTAGTAGATTATGATGGGATTCCACTGTCACAACCCCGAAACAGGTTGTACCTTAAGCGTTACTATGCTTGACTAAGTGTAGTAATCTCTTCATATGCTTTTGTTACATTTTTATTTTTGTCAAGAGTGATTTTTTTGGTTAGGTAATCCACTTTTGCATTTTTTGCAGATGTCGAACCTATTGGAATCATTTGTTGGATACACTGATGGAGCTAGTCGTAGTATGCAGAACCTATCTTCTATAGCCTGGTCCATTTTTGATCCAAGCGACGAGTTAGTGAGTTTCAGATGGGTATGTATTGGTCGGTCGACGAACAACATCGCTGAGTATAGCGCGTTGATAGAACTTCTCTCTGATGCCATCACACATGGCATACGCCGACTTGTTGTTAGGCTAGACTCAGAACTCGTCATCCTACAAATTACTAGCATCTATTCCTTTCGAAATCTAGATATCTATCGTATGTTCCTAAGCGTCAGGATTTTGGAAACACAGTTTGATTCTATTCAATATAAACACATTTCCAGAAACTTAAACACATTAACTGATTCATAGCAAATTATGTGTTAGATAGGCATTTTCAAAATTTATAAAAGAAAAGCATTTCATCAACATGTGCATCAAGATCATATAACTTAACCAAAATAAAGCTCCGAAAATAAAAAATATATATAACTATTTATATTTTTTACAAAATGTTCTGTGTCCAGGACAGAATCGGTCACATGACCTAAAAAATCAAAAATGCAGGAAAGCACCCTAGACTAATGGTGCTAGTGATAATAAGTCACCGCCTATGCGATCATACACAGGAGCCTATTCGATCGACTCAGCATGCCAGTAGTATGGCACTATAATCTCATAGGTAACTCGTCAGTCCTCACATCTAGAATACCAAGGGTGAGGCCCTCGATCTGATCGTGCAATACTGCAAGGGTCTCAGCTACATCCAGATCGTGAAGGATAGCCCTCCCTACAGCCTCTCCTATTGGAACGACAGATGCTACCCTCGGGTGCACTACCGGTCGCACTGGTCTAATATCTGCATGAATACATGGGTTTGATTAGTCTTGATAACATTTAAAAAATAAAAGAACATTATAAAAGTAATAAACAGAGATATGGTCAGATATATTTAGCTATGACACCACATTGCTCGCTAGCCTGCAGCACCAAATATGGGTCACCCTAGAAATCCATCCCGGCATATGGATACTCGGCGTAAACCATCTGCTAATGGTTGAACCACTTGAAGAAGGCATCAAAGAATGAAATTTTTGACTAACCAGCATGTCTGGCTATTAGATCAACCCATCTCTGCATCCGTGGCTCTATCGGTGGTGGCAGTCCGAGTGAAATGTATTGTGGATGCATTAGTGGGATCTTCTCCAAGGTGAAAGTGGTCAGAATAGAACCATAACCAAAGTTCTTGGATCTTCCGTTCTTCACCTTGGTAAGTTGTTCTTTTATCACCGGAAGTACTGCATCACACCAGTTGAATACCTTTGCTTCAAGGCATTCCAAGGCATACTGCATATAGGACCTATTGGCCAAGTGAGTATTGGTTTTTTAACTCTTTTTTCAAGCATGTATGTACATTTCTAATCATTTTGATGGAGCAATTGAACAGGTAGTACGACCGTCAAGAGAACGCAATGTTAATGGTGAATCAAACATCTCTGACTATTGTCACGAGCAATATTTCCACAAAGTTCAAACTCGTTAAAAAATAAACCTAGTTATGAGCATATGTTCCTCCAGAGTTCAAGCTCATTAAGAAATGAACCCACTTTTGGTAAATAACCCTTGTGATCGCATTACTCTCAGCATTTGAGCCTTGGTCGTGTTCTTACCACCACCTCCACTTTTTAGCCGATCATTCGCCTCCACTTGATTGTTTACAATTTTGAGTAACAACTACAACGAGTGATTTTGTTAGCCACCTTCTTTACACTGTCGTGATTGAAAAGTTCCAAACCTTACCTGGAACTAGCTGCTACTCGAAAATATCACTCATTCCTCAAAGATGAGTCTCTTTTAAGCTCTTTTTAGACTCGTAAAATATAAAAAGATTGTTGAGAAATTGGCCTCTCCAGCTCATTAAAGTGATTTGAAGTGATATCCTTCCTCTAGATTTTAATATTTTTGGACCTGATGGATCATTACACAAAAATATAGAGCTCTTGTCTTTTTCGGCTCGTTAAAGTGATCGGAAAAGTCATCCCTTTTGTATTATTTTATACTTTTTCGGACTTAAGGGATTATACTACGAAAAACTATTACTGGAGTTTCCTTTCCATCTCTTTTCAGACTCTCTAAAATTGAAAAGGACTGAGTTATCTTTGTCGTTAAACTCATTAAAACAATAGTGACAAGCTTGTCCATTACAGATAAGAGCGAGTCTCACTGTCGCTAGGCTCGTTAAAACATAGCGACAAGTTTGCCTGAAGGGAAAATTATAGAACAAGCATATGTTATCCTCCTCAAGCTTGAAAAAAATAAAGAGGTACTGATTAGAAATGACTAGGGGAAAATTGGGAAGAAAACTTGAAGAACTTTATTGGTAGCAGGTCGCTCTTGAACATGACACTTTCACTCCATCACCATGATTGAGTCGGGTTGGGTTATTCTGTTCACCAGTGATATCACCATTGGTCCTCCGTACCATCCATTTTTTGGGTTAACGCTACCAATCCATTTTCAGTTTTGTCTATATGTTCAAGAGAAGTCGCTCAGAGAATTCACCAACCCATCTTACACCTCATCCGTTGCAATACCTTCATGCTCCATTCTTTCATGATCGCCACCCTGAACCTTGTATCATTAGATCATTTTCACCTCCACAAAATCATTTTCTTTGTTCCGTGTCGTAGATGTGGGATTCATTAAGGCCCTCCTATGATGGATCACTTCTTCTCGACATCAGCTCATTATCCAAGAAGTCGACTTAGGAACAACCCTTTCAATACTTTGAAGCTTGCATGCCTCAATGGCACGTTTCTCACTTCCGACGACTGGTTTACATCGATGGCCTTCGACCGAAATATTTTATATGGTGTTTGACATCAACTCATGTATTCACACCATCTGAATTGTACTGCAGTACCTTGAGGGTCATCATCATTATCGATGATTCCTCTCACGCCTGTTAACAGCTTACATCATTGTCTAGTAATCAAGCGATGTATTTCCATGTTTGACATCATAACATCTTTTCACATGGATTGAATTGTACTTCGAGCGAAGATTGAATGAGTTTGAAGACCCCGGATCTAGTTTCATCCATCCGAGCGGTGTTATATTCAAGAAAATAAATACATCAAATGTACATCAGAGCTGCATAGATAATCATCCAAGCTAATGGATGATGGCTCTACCAGAATCATCAGTCTACCACATAGATGGTTGTCTATCCTATGTACATGAAAATGAATTTATAAAGCTGAGCATGGGAATGCCTGCCTCAGCTAAATCATGAAAATATTATGAAAACAATGTATTGTATTGTATCTTATTATAGGTCACCTTCCAATTCAAAAAATCTCGGATCCTCATGATAAAGCATTTCACCTGACATCAGAAGATTTACGACCTCATGCTTTAGGGGGCAACTGTTATAGACATATCTGGGCACTACAACCCCAATCACATATGTCTATAAACCAAGGGCTTCTAAGCCCCTAAAAGTGTTGTTTCATACCCTAAAGGAACAAGGTCAGCTAATTACATCATTTCCCAGAATTTCTCCCTGAAAACCTGCTTAGAACCGGTCAAAACTAGACCATACAGACTACTCCATGCTGAGGGTGTGATGCATCTCACTTGTTACACATAGAGGGTGCAATGCATACTGAAAATCCCTTCTGTAAGGTGCAATGCGTGAGAGCAGAAAAATGGCAGAGACAGTTCTCTAGGTGGAAACCTAGAGAATCTTTTAGAAACTACTCATTTGACACTTGCCTCTCTGAATTCGCTCAGGGATGAGTAAGAGATCATGAAATATCCAAGTGGAACCAAGAACTATCAGAGAAATGACACTAATCAAAATCCCATAAGCTGACTCACCCACCTGCAAATATCTATATATGGATCCCTCATCCTAAAGATCCAGAGGTTGGAATTTTGTATTTTGTAAGGAAGTGCTGTTGGTTTCTCTATGAAACATTATAGTGTTGGGTGATATAGCTTTTCATGAGGTGAAGAGGGCTTTCATGCTGGGAGGATGGCGCTGGGTCAGACCACTGGGTTGTAATCCTCTCTTCTACTACTTCTATCAATAAAGCTATTTGATTTTTTCTCCATATTCTTGTATATTTCTGAATCTTGTATTGATATATGCATTTGTATGGTCAATATACATCTGATCCTATATTGTTTATGGTTATATATCTCTATGATTTGATGGTATTATGTTTCTTTAACTCTACAGGTGTTCTTTAAAGCGGGACAAACGAGGAAAAAGTGGCGGAGCTCTGTCAAAGGGGGGAGGAAACAAGCAAGGAGCCAAGCGAAAGACTGAGGTTGGTACTCTCTGCTTCTTTCTCATCTATCTCTCATAAAGGAAGACACAAGTAACTTTAGTTTGTTTGTTTCTAAGATAGCTACCCGTATTAGTGGGACTAGAAGCTCTGAATGGATACTAGTTTTCCCGGCAACAAATCCATTTGTTACTGGAAAAACTAGTGTCCATTCAGAGTTGCTAGTCTCACTAAGACGGGTAGCTATCTTAGAAACAAGCAAACAAAAGTTACTTGTGTCTTCCTTTATGAGAGATAGATGAGAGAGAAGCAGAGAGTACCAACTTCAGTCTTTTGCTTGGCTCCTTGCTTGTTTCCTCCCTCCTTTGACAGAGATCCGCCACTCTTTCCTCACTTGTCCCACTTCAAAGAACACCTGTAGAGTCAAAGCATCCTAATACCATCAAAACATAGAGATGTATAACCATAAAAAATATAGGATCAGATGTATATTGACCATACAAATGCATACACCAATACAAGATTCAGAAATATACAAGAATATGGTGGAAAACTCAAATAACTTTATTAATAAAAGTAGTAGAAGAGAGGATTACAACCTAGTGGTCTGACCTAGCGCCATCCTCCCAGCATGAAAGCCCTCTTCACCTCATGAAAAGCTAGATCACCCAACACTACGATGTTTCACAGAGAAACCAACAACACTTCCTTACAAAATACAAAATTCCAGCCTCTAGATCTCTAAGATGAGGGATCCATATATAGATATTGCAAGTGGGTGAGTCAACTTCTGGGGTTTTGATTAGTGTCATTTCTTTGATAGTTCTTGGTTTCACTTGGATATTTCATGATTTCTTACTCATCCCCGGGTGAATTCAGAGAGGCAAGTGTCATATGAGTAGTTTCTAGAAGATTCTCTACATTTCCACTTAGCAAACTACCTTTGCCATTTGTCTACTCTCGCCCATCGCACCCTACAGAAGGGATTTTCAGTATGAATCGCACCCCTCATGTGCGATAGGTGAGATGCATCACACCCTCAGCATGGAGTAGTCCGTATGGTCCAGTTTTGACCGGTTCTGAGTAGTGTTTCACGGAAAAATTCTGGGAAATGATGTAATCAACTGACCTTGTTCCTTTAGAGTATGAAACAATACTTTTAGGGGCTTAGAAGCCCTTGGTATATGGACATATGTGATTGGGGTTTCAGTGCCCAAATATGTCTATAAAAATGTGTTAACATACCTACATGGTATAGTAGGATATGGTTTGAGATATATATATATAATATATATATATATATATATATAATATATATATATATATATATAATATATATATATATATATATATAATATATATATATATATATATATATATATATATATATATATATATATATATCAGGTGATGAAGTGAGTACATAGGGATATTGATTTAGATTGGGAGTATAAATGACAAAAATAACACCTCAAGGTGTTTTTAAAGCTTGGGATCAAATTTGAGATCCTAGTTTAACAAGAAGCAGACTTATTTTCACTCAGTATAGTAGAAGTAGAGTATATCACAGTTAGTGCCACAAGTTAGGAAGTAGTTTGGCTTCGAAAGCGGCTATTTGATCAGGAGCTTGAGCCAACCTTGATATTTTTGTAACAATATTGGTCAAAAATTCATGTAAAAATATAAGACCAAGGTCATGGGACACATATTCCAAGATGAATGGTGGGAAAAACATCCTAGTGGGTGTCACTTTGGTTTATTATGGCTAAGGAAATTGGAAAAGGCAATGGAAAGGCAGGAGGCATTAATTGGCATTTTATTTATGGAAATAATGGAAAATAAGAGAAAAGGAAGGTGAAAGGTCAAAAGTTTCATGTGAGGAGAAAAATAAAGGAAAATAATAGAAATTGAAGAAAATAGAGGTTTCATTGATAAAAAGGCTTATGAGGATCAATGGGCAAGATTGGTTAGTGTAAGGTTTTGTTAGTTCAGTTTTGAAGCTCTCAGTCTATTCTCTCTCTCTCATACTCTTGGACACTTAGAGTTTTCTTGGAGTGATTTTGGAGAGTGTGGCATACTTGGATGCATGGAGTAAGAAAGCAAAGGAAGAGAAGGAAATCACAAGAGGACATCAGGATCAACAACTACAGTGGGTTTTTCTTGTAGGTATCAAGTTGCATGTATGTTTTCCTCACTAGTTTTGGAACTCATGGCATATGCATGTGGTTTATTGGTCATGATATGTAATTGGAATGGAGGGTTGCCTGGATTGACAGTGGATTTGCCTAGCCTTGCGACCTCCGAGATAGCCATGGTTTTATGGGTTCATTTATTTAATTTTATTTATTGGTTCTCATGTTTCCATTTGCTTGAGTTGAGTTACTAGTTTTTGGAAGCATTGATTGGAAAAATGCTCTGGAAGCCATGTAACAACTTAGGTTGACTTACTAGTCTTGGAGGCCTATTTGGATCAATTCTCTGGAAGCCCAATGACAACTTTGTGTTGAGTTACTAGTACTAGAAGCCTTGGTTGGAACAAACTCTTTAGAGCCTTGGAAGGCTTGGGTAGAGACTAATCTGGTGATGGTTTGTGATGTTTGATCATGAGGTGGAACCGCTATTTTATGGGTTGAGGTGGTTTGGCCTCTAGAAGCCCTGGTTAGTTTTTGATGGATTGTTCCATGAGATCCCACATTCATGCTTGGAATATGGCGCGGGGGTGACAAGATTAAGAGACGTATATCTCAACCATGTTTATGGTTGGGTGGTATGTGGAAGTCTCATACTTGGTTGCATTCTACTTGCGGCAACAAAATATATTTCCTATGGCATTGATGGGAAAATATGCTTATTGTTATGTGGCTTATATGGCTGTTCTATGCTTAACATATTTGATGTTTATATGCTGGTTATGAATGAGTTTTATGACTATCATGATGTTTGGCTCATATCATGTTTTTACTTGTAAAATGAATGAACAATGTATCTATGGAATAATAGCTGAAATTGAAGCTAATGTGTTGAAGCATCAATGCTTAGCAATTTTTAGATAAGTATGAGACCCCTATGCTCAATTTTGCTGTTAAGACCTGTAGCTTTCATGTTTGTGACATGTTTGATGAAATTCCAATCATGTCTAGGAGGGGTCCAGTCTAGTCCTTATTGATGTTTTTGCAAATGTATCTTTGTTCCGCTCTGAAATTTCATTTTTGAACCTATCATTGAGTTTTGAGAAGTGATATGGGCATTGGGCCCTAAAAAGTGGCACAAATACCAGAGTCCCCAGAAGCTCCCTTTCCCTTGCTGTGGGAGATTTTAGAGCCTCTCAGATGCACCCTTGTCCATATCAAGGGAGCGTCCATGGGTTTGATGCAAAAAAACTTTAGTTGGTCTTAGGGGCTTGTTATCTGAGTGGTTGGGATGGTTACTGGGATTTCTTTTGCTGCTATGGAAGGTCTGTGTGACGCATTCTACTAGTTCCACTTCCTTAATTGATATATAAGGAGTTGAATCATATCACAATAACTTCTCATCACATGTTTACTCCGGCTAGCCGATTACTTGGGTATATGTGGGAGGAGGGTGTTATAGAGTGGTATCAGAGCCATGGTTCAACCCTTGGACTGGATGGGTAGAATGTGTTAGTCATGAATGCATGTCGATTGTATATGCATTTTTTATGCATGTCAATGTCTATATGTTGTTATGCATGCATTATTATGGCCATGGTTGTTGTGCATCAGGTCATTGTAGACATTTCAGGTCATCATGATGTTATTGGTATGTTATGATGCTGATGTGTTGACTGAGGTGAAGCAGGAGCTGTAGATCATCAAAGTGAAGTTGCAGCATTGGCCCTCGAGGCAAGAGCATGTCATCATACATGTTTGTATGTTGGGAATGCAGGTATGTAGGGTTAAGGGTTGTTATATGCATTATGGTTATGTGTATTCCTTTCATTCTATTGATGTTATGGTTACATACATGATAGATGCTAGTTGATTAGTGTAGTCATATGCACATGTGTCACATAATCATGAATGATGTTAACCCATGGTTGTATGCATTTCTATTGTTGTTTTATTTTGGATAACTTGGTGATTATGTTATATGTTGTTCATGAGCATGCTATAGGTTAACTTCTTGTTGTTGTTGTATGATAGTTAGCATGATGATTACATTATATGTTGTTGATGAGCATGATATATATCTTGTTGTTGTTATATGCTAGTAACTTGATGATTAGGGTTATTACATTAAGATCTTGATGTTATATGTATCATACTAATTTGGATTGGCCTATGCAGATGGTTAGGGTTATGAAATTTAGGTATGAGTTAATATGTTGTGATATCATGTCCTAATAATCTACACTGATTGTGCATATGTGTTTATTATGTATGAATGATAATTGTTTATGAGTTTATAATGTGAACATGTTAGCTAGTGACTATTATGGATATCATGACCTTATTTATGTTTGAGTTGATATGTTGTGAAATTATATCATGCTAATCTAGATTGATTGTGCAGACAAGATAGCCTCCCCTGAGATACATTAAAATATGAGTTGGCTTATTTTGTCTATTTGGTGTTTGAGTGTTTGTTGTCTATTATGTTGTCTAGTTGATTTAACTAACATGGTACATTTATAGTTTGTTTGAATTTTTTATTAATTGCATGATATGAGTAGGTGTCTACAAGATTGCATGAAGGAATGTTCTTATTTTAAGATGGTTGTACGAACACATATATGTGGAGAAAACTAATATGTACTTGAGTTTAACATTATAATACTGATGAATGGGAGTTGATTTTGAAGATGACATGGTTGTTATACTTGGTGAAGGTTGATTTTCAGGTAATAGATATGTTGCCTTGATCTTTGGGATTGAAATGTGTGAACAGTTGTAGGAAACATGCTTGGTATTAGAATGACAAGGTAATAGTTGATATGTTTATATAACTATCCATTGGGTGATGTGACAGTACATAGTAAGACTCAGTTGCAGCGAGGTAAAGGTAAAAGAAAGGGATTGGGCGAGAATTCCTTTGGCTATGTTTGGAAAATGTAATTCCAAAAGAATGCGTGCTTTGCATACAAGGAGTATTCTTAACCCTAATTTGTTTGAAATTATGTGGATATGTGATATATTCATGGACATGTATTTGATAGGTATAACAAATGGTATCTAGTTATAGCTAGATCTGTCAAGGGAATTAGAGTCCCTTGAGACATGGCACAAATTTGTTCAGCTACAAGGCAACATGCATGACATAACAAGGTAAGGTAACTGGTATATTGTTATATTTATTTATAAATTGATAATTATGTGTTTATGGTAGTGTGATGCAGGGAGTTGCATGGCAAGAGAGGTTTCCATGAAATCTTAAACAAGGCTCGGGTTGAGTTTTCCTTGGGAACCATGGGATTGAGTCACGATTTTTATTATTAGACTCGTTCTTTCGGTTTTTTTCATTTTGTTTGTGATTGAAGTGTAGTTTGTTTATGTCTAGTATATGGCCAAAACACTTTGTTTGTGGTGTCGTATTGCTATTGCTTTTCATGGTTTTATCTTGCTTGCTTCTTGGTATTTCCTTTTATGTTTTGAGGGTCTTGGGAATTGGTTGGGAAAGAGGAAAGTTAATGGAGCTCGAGAAGAGCTGAATGAAAACCCAACAAGTAATATGAGACTTTGATGAAGCTCAGTGCATGCATAAAGGGCAGTTGAAGGAAGGAATGTGACAACCAGTTGGATTGGTTTGGTCCATTGGGATAATGGATGGTGGCAGGACAATCATGAGAAAGGTATCAAGAAAGGAAAAGTAAATGGATTTGAGGCATTAGATGCCTTGGCTATGTTGGGACTCATTGTTCTCATTGTTGTGCATGATGTGAATAGAAAAATGGAGTTCTCTTTACCTTGACCTTATGACATTATGTTGTGATCATGATTATGTTGATGTCTATATATGTATACATGTATGTACACATGTCGTTTTCTGATAGATAATGATTGTTTGATGCTAATTTTTATATATATGTATGTATCTATGTATCTATGTCAACGTCGCGAAGGGTTTTCAAGGATCATTATGTGGAGGAATGATTGATTATGTATGTGAATGACATGAAGAAGTTCTTGGTTTCATGATGAATCAAGTGGGAAGAGTAGCCTTGATATATTTATGAGCTCAATATCATATGGATATGAATTGATATTATGTGATTATACTATGAATATGTTTTGGACATGTAATGCTGAGAGATACATCATCAAAATGAAAACAAAGTGATCCACAACATGCTAAGATAAGCTTGGATGGCAGAGAAGCGCTTTAAGCAAGGTTGCTTGGCAAAGGTAGTATGGTTTTGGATGTGCAGTGCTATTGTTGTGTATATGTTGTGCATATTGTATATATGGTGTTGTATGTGTATTACATATGCAGTGCTGGGTATAGATGGTGCTATGTACATGGGTATAGATGGTGCTATGTACATGTCGGATATACGGTGTTGTGTACTATGTTCATATTCGATATGCAATATTGTGTGCATATGGTGTTGTGCGCATGTTGGATATGCGGTGCTGTGTACATATGATGATATATACATGTTGTATATGGAATGTTAAGTACATATAGTCTTGTGTGTATGTTGTATATATGGTACTATGTACACATGGTGTTGTGCACATGACTGTACATGTGGTGCTGTGAACATGTTGTACATTTCGTGTTGAGTGTAGGTGGTGTTGTGTGCATGTCGTGTGGTGTTGTGTGCATGTATTGTGTGGTGGTGTACACCAGATGTAGGCATATGTATTGTGTTGTGTTGTACACTAGGTGTAGGTGTATGTTTTGTATGTCAGGTGTAGGTGCATGTACTTCATAGTGTTGTATGTCGTGTGTGGTTGTATGTGTGTGATGCACACTATGTGTATGTACACATTGTTGAGGAGAAGGCATTGGGTGTTTATTGGGTGTGGCAACCGATCCAAAGTGCGTATGGAATAAGGACAAAGGTAGAAGCTAAGGATTGATTAAAGGATAAGTATCAATATTTTATTTCAGTTTTATTATGCATGTGATTTCTGATTTTGTTCTATGATGATTACATGTGATCTATGATTCTGGTTTATGATGGTTACATGTGATTTATGATTTTCATCTATGATGGTTGTGTTTTGAGCTAACTTGATACGATATGTTTTTACATTATGATTTGGTCAAAAATGCTAGTTTGACTTGTTGTGACAGGAAGCAAACAAAATTGCAAGTGTACCTTATGGATGGGCCACCAATGAGGTATGATTTGAAGTTATTCAATTTATTTTGAATCTAATGTAAAGTATGTGCTTGTTATAGGAAAACATGAAATGCCTGGTTGTGTGGATGAAACTGGCGAAAAGTGTTAGAAACAACATCAAAAGGAATTGGAAAATGCAATAGTATGCTGGTAAAGAATTCAGGAGCAAGGCCATTGTGAGACACTAGTACCCAATAGTGTCCATTGATTTCTATGAGAATGCTATGATCGGTATGATGGTTTTGAGGTAGGGACATGCCTTGGCTTCCTGGACCTTATGACGTGAGGAAACTGTTGTAGCAACTACAACCACCCTCCAAAATGTTTCCTTAGCTTCGTTTTGGAGACTCCCTATCAAATTTTCACAGCACCTTGTCTTGCTTCATCAAGTACCAAGCTTCAGTGTTTCTCCTGCACAAAGGAAGCCTGTCGACCTCAACTTGATGCATTCCCCTCACGGGTTATTCATTCAGACTTGGTCTAGTTGTAGGTTGAGCAACTCCCCCAAGAAATTGTGCAATTCTAGAGGGAAACTGACATTCCCTACAAAAATTGCACAATATTGTCTGGCAACCTGCTGGGGTTGAGAATTGTGCAATTCTGCCAATCAACCCTCACAGTGAAAATTGTGCAATTTTCCCCAGCAGGGCTGCTCAGCCCAAAATTTTCACAAATCTGGGCAACATCCAGCTACTCTTCCCAGAAATTGCACAAATCTCCTGGGCAACCAGCCTAGCTCCTAGCCATAAATGCGCATTTCCTTCATGCAGTTGAGCAGCTTCATGCATGAGCAGCTGTGTTGACCAGTTCCACCTGGGACTAAGGAAACTTGACTTGCATGCATGGCTTGCTTTTTCTTGGAATAGCAAAAGGCAACATGCAAAGGCATCCCATGATTCAGGGAGCTATTTTTAGTAGCTGGAGGTTACATGCAAAGTTGTTTTAGAAAATTTCCTCCAAGTGTCACTTTTTCCTAGATTTGTGGCTTGCACATCATGAGCTCAAAAATTATTTATTCGACGCATCAGAGCTCATTACTTCACATCAATATTGGATCTTTGACATCCCACAACACATCCAGGACTCTTTGACACATCTAACTCAGTTATTCATGGGAAAGTGGCCTCAACTTGTCTTTTTCAACATTTCTGTTGCTTTTTATGTTTTTGCTTATGCGAGTACTATTTGCTTGATTTCTTTGAATTCTTGCTGCCGTTTACATGTATACTAGCCCGTCCTAGCACTGTTTCATTTTTCGTTGCTATCTCATTGCTATCGCATGCATGAAACTATTTTGCACGAACAATCGTCGATTCGATGACTCGCTTCACCCACACACATGCTGATCTGTTTACTGAATCTTTCATTTATGTTTTCATGCACTGTCAATCACTTACACTTTCACTTAGTGTCACCATGCATTCAATTTCATATTTTCTTTCGGTTGTCCATCGATGATTCTGGCCAACCTTGGCCTGGACTTTGTTGGGCATGGAATCCCCCAAGGCATGTTTTGGGGCTTAAAGCCCAAGTTTTTACCAAATCCTTTGTAAAAGCTCCGTGAATTGTGGGTGCAGAGCGTGAAGTCATAATAGAGTCACAGGGTTGTCTGCCCTCGTTTTTGTAATGTAATGTCAACTTGATAGATCTACGTATGGTTTGTGGACCATGACATTGTATAAATAGAGCAAGGCTCTAAGTGTAGAATATAACATATAGCTAAAGGAAAAGAATAGAAGCATGATTAGTCTAAGAGACTGAGTCGAAGTGTAAAGTGTGTCGTTGGGTCATAGAGTAGGAGAAGGATCTACAACTAAGTGCGCAGAGGCGTAGTAGTCTGCAACTGAGTGCACGAACCCCTACAGCTGAGTGCATAGGGCAGGTCGAGTCTGTAAATATTGGAAGAATTAATGAAGATAAGTTTACTATGTTTCTATGTATATTTTCCTATTTAAATGTATTATTGGGTATAAATTACAAGAGTACTGTTGATTCACTGTGTGAACTTATATGTGTATGCTGCATAATTAAATATATCATAAGGCTTCTATTTACCTGAAGGTAACTAATTGGTGAAGGAAGATAGGTAAGATCTCAGGTGTGACTTAGGGAAATAGCACGGAGCATTGCTCCAGAAACGCAGAAGCTCCACAGCCCCTGGTCAAGGTTGTACGAAGGTAAGTATATCAGGGCACGAAGGCCAGGGAAGTGCACCAAGCAACCTACATGTAGGGATGAGTAGTTGAACCGAACCAAACCCTCAGACATCTCAAGGGTACGAAAACCTGATTCCAACACCCCCCCCATACTACTGCGGCTGAGACCACAGTCTGTGCTCCACGGACTGTTACCGAAAGGGCGAGTAGTACATGGATTTTTTTGGCTAATTAACTCCTAACCTAGGTTAGGCCCTAAGAAGCCAACAAATGGTTCCGTTACCAGGACCAAGATCTGCATAGAGATGTCTGATGTCATATCACTGGAATCCAACAAAGAAAGGAATTGAAAATTGGTTGGATAGAAAGATTCACGAGTTTTCAAAACAGGAAAATAGGAATTTGCAACTATCAAAGGAAGAATTGTTAGACTACTACTTATATACAAAGATCCATGAAATTTTCTTTGCATATTTCCCTACTGAGCTATACGAGTGGATTGCGAAGCTAGTAGATAGCCAAGGAAGGTGTAAGCTTGACAAACCTATTGTGTGGAATCCAGAATTGGTGCACAAATTGATCCTGCCAGTAGTCATTTGCTTGTCTCAAAGATTAAGCCATGCATGTCTAAGTATGAACTAATTCAGACTGTGAAATTGCGGATGGCTCATTAAATCATACCAAATTGGAAGCATCAGAGGATTCATCACTGAGTTCATAGTAGATACTTCAATCAACTATAGCGAGGTAGAACAACGGTTCCTCAAGGGGTCGTGAGATAAGTACGTTAAATATTTGAACACTTGGATTAAAATGATACTGTGTGAAAAATGGGTTATGTGAATAAATTGATGTTTGGGGCTACACGAAGTGGGAGAATCTACAAAAATGAAGGTAGTACAGAACTAGAAACTAGTCCCTTGTTTTCACATTCATGAGGGGGTGAGGAAGCACTCGCAAAGGTCTCACCAAGAAGTGCGACCAATTTGATAAGGTAGAGGATTTCATGCATACCACCCCCACCCACACTGCCGCTAGTTTCATGTCTTCACCCCCATCTTCGCCCATACTGTAGGTTTTAACCCCGTACAGAAATTACCTGCATACGAATTCTAAATCATAGGAAAAAATGAAAATGCGAGAGCATAACACATAAAACACATATACACAGAGATTTCCCACTGGATCCCAAAACCAGAACTACCAGCTTGATTTTTCATTATGTTCCTTTCAATGTTACAATACATATTTATACATGTCGAAGCATCCAATACCATGGACCGAAAACCATCGCGTCCAAAACCATGGACCAAAAACCATCGCATCCAAAACCATGGACTGAAAACCATTGCGTCCAAAAAACATGTGCGAAAATCATGCACAAAACCATAAGTGGGTCCGCCCAACCTAACATAGGGTCCAAAACCA
>APFE030746983.1:48701-80102 GCA_000404065.3 Pinus taeda
GCTCTGTCACCGGAGTCTCCATCTTTCATTCTCAGGTTATACAGCTTTTTCCACAGGAACAGTTTATTCACCAGAGACTTAGATTGGTACAAAGTCCCTAACTTGTCCCATAAAGCCTTCGCCGTAGCTTCCCCTGATACATTCAACAATACTGAATCTGAGACACACAATCGTATTGTGCTCTTTGCCTTCCGATCCAACTTCTTCCATTCTTCATCGGTCACTCCCGTTGGTTTAGTACCCGGGTCTACCGCGATCCACTGATCTTTATCCACCAACAGATCCTCCATCTTGAGTTTCCACAACTCAAAACTCTGACCATTGAACTTCTCAATCTCTATCTTTCCGCTGCTTGCCATCTTCTTTCACCACCAGAATCGATCTCGCTAATCTCCCAATGAACAGGGTCTACCACAGGGCCGAGCGAAACCCCTCAGCAACAAAGGCGTCCCCTTGAAGCCAAAACAGCTCTGATACCAAATGTAGGTTTTAACCCCGTACAAAATTACCTGCATACGATTCTAAAATCACAAGAAAATTAAAAATGCGACATAGCATTAACCCATAAAACACATATACACAGAGATTTCCCACTGGATCCCAAAACCGGGACTACCAGCTTGATTTTTCATTATGTTCCTTTCAATGTTACAATACATATTTATGCATGCCGAAGCATCCAATACCATGGACCGAAAACCATCACGTCCAAAACCATGGACCGAAAAACCATCGCGTCCAAAAAGCATGTGCGAAAATCATGCACAAAACCATGGGTCGGTCCGCCCAACCTAACATAGGGTCCAAAACCCCATAAAGTGGGGTTATGGGTACCCCTCAAACCCCCTATTAACTATGTGGAAAGAATATAACACAACCCAACACATACCACCCCCGCCACCACCGCGAATCAATATGGTAAGTGCGATAAAGTTGCCAGTGTTCAAGGGATTAGGGAATGAAGATCTGGACCAATTTTTGTTCATGATGAAAGCTGTATGGGAAGCACAGGGAGTCATAAATGAAAATATAAACAAAGAAACATTGGTCATCACTCTGCAAGATTGCATGTTGACCTGATACATTAAGCATTCCAATGACAATTCGAACGCGGGGATCGTAGATATTCAAACTACGCTAAACAAAGAATTTAGTAGGTTGAATTCAGAGGCGTAGTTGATCATTAGGTTCAAGGAAATCACAATGCTACCAGGTGAAACCCCTTGGGAGTTGGATTAAAGACTGAAGTGCACAATTCACAAAGCTAACATGATGTTGACGGACAGAAAACATTGAGAATGGTTTGTAGTATTGTTAATGCCACATCTAAGGGACATGCTGTCACAATAAAGGCTAACAACTCAGACCGAGGCTTTGGAGGCCGCAATGAGATTGCATGAGACCCTGCTATAGGATCCCAACCTGGGAGTTCAATAGATTTATGCGTAGTTGAAAAACTTGTGCCTTGAGATGCAGAGTTTGAAAGAAGACAGGACAACTCGCCTAGAAGTGCATGATGAGGTATGGTGTGTAAAGTGCAAGGGTTAGGGACATGACAAGGACCACTACCTAGTGTTCGCAAATTACCTCAAGGGAGTAGGACCAATGCCATTGAGATTGGAGGCACAAGCAGGACTTAGTGTGGCACCTGCATTATGGTTGCGTGATAAAGGAGCACTCCAACCTCCCCCGACCCAGAACCTACAAATGATGAGATCTGAGCCACATGAGGAAGACCCTAATGTGAATATTGTGCTTGAAAGGGGAATTACAATAGAGGATGACAAAGGCAAGCAGCCTAAACAAAGTACTTGGGTTTGCAAGGCTCCAAAGAAGGAACCCAAGTTTGATTTGGAGTGCACTAAGGAAACCTTCATGGAAGCCAAGAATAGCCTCGCTGATGCCTCCACTTCAGGAAGTAAAGATAGACGAGAGCAAGAAATGGACCCATCAATGCTCACAATGTTCCTGGAAACATGCATGAAGCTACGGTGTGACGACAAGGCTGTAAAGGGGTTGTAGGAACTCATAAATAGATGCGCCAGGACCACGCAAGGAGAACCACACGTAGTACAAAAGCTCGAAAAGCACACGACGCGAACAGGAAGGGAGATGAGATTGACAACGTAGATTGGGGAATATGAGATGGACCAAGTGATTCTGGATCTAGGATCGGACACGAATGTCTTGCTGTAGCAGACATGGGAGCACATGGGAGGGCCTACGCTGCAATGGTATCCTATCCAACTACGAATGGCGAACCAACAAAAGATCCTACCTATGGGGAGATTGCAAGGAATCATAATAGATATCGAAGGAGCAAGCACACTATCAGATTTCAAAATGATAGAGATTGTTGATGACAACAATCCCTACCCCGTGCTGTTAGGAACATATTGGGCCACTGACATGAATGGGGTGTGTTGGGCCTTGAAATTGTCATTCACTTACATTACATTTTCACTTATATTTCCATATTTTCACCTTCACTCCACCTCCATTTCATTAAATTTACCTCCATTTCATTACATTTACCTTACCGTTATCATTATTGAGTCACATTTATGTTTTTCCAAACTTTATTAATTCTTAGCATTTTTAAGTGAATTTATGGTTAAAAATTAGAAAATAATGTGCATATGCTTATACCTAACAAGTGGGATGAGATTATTGACATGTGTAGGTCAAAAGGAAGCTTCTAAAATACCCTTATGTGGCCTCCTAAGGGCAAATTCGAATTTGAATGGAGAAGATCATGGGATCATGAGGATATGTGTCTCATTTCCTATTTGTATTGAAACTCTAAGAAGACATGCGTCTTATCATTTCCTATTTTATTGTAACTCTATAGATATAGGAAGAGATTCATGGACTCTCATTAATGAGATACCTTCTCATCTTTTTGTATAAATAGGGGAAGTTTTCTCCTACCATTTGGATGTGAAAAGTTGGGGAAATGCTCTTGTTTTGAATATAAAATTTGGATTTGGCCCCATACTCATGAGTGATGTTCACTTTGATTTGGTTATGCTTATGTTTGGAGCCTCTCAACTTTCCATCGCTCATGCTTTTGGATTGGCCATCTATAATGTGTGAGATTTATTGCTTTTCATAGATTTAGATTTATTGTTTTTCATAGATTTAGATTTATTGTTTTTCATAGATTAAGATTTATTTCTTTGATATCTTTTCTTTTGTGAGAGGTTAAGAGTGATTGTTTTTATTTGCTTTCATATCTAGAGGTTAAGAATTTTTTTTTTTATTTTTTTTATTTTTTTTTTATTTTTTTTTTTTTTTTTTTCTGCTTTCATTTCATATAATGTGGTTTTGATTATTCATTTTATAGGATATTGATTTGATAATGCACACATGATCCCTTGGAGTAGATTTCATTTCATGCAATTTTATTTTTGAAAGAGTGGTGTGCTTTTCAATTCTAGCAAGTGTGGTAGATTACAACTTCAATTCCTGTAAGTGTGATAAATTAAGATTTCAATTCCAAACAGTGTACTATAATTTCCTTTGAATTGATTGTTGAATTAGAATAGGTGAATTTAGTTTGTCGTTATTTTGTTTAGTAGTTAGATTGATCTAAATTGGAAGTTAATTTCTAGCATATATAGTGCACGGATGCTTCACAAGTTTTATGAAACCCCCAAGTTGACAATTAAATGATGGGTAATTGATTTGCCTCAACAGGGTGATCAATCTGAAGAAGCACAAGATGATTTTTGAGAAGAAGTCTCTACACGTAGTTGTACCTTTGGACCCTACAAAAGGATCACGCTACATGGAGTCGGTGCACGACTACGACAATGACGATGACTCGGACTGCATCTACAAGATAACTGCGTGAGAGCAAGACTGGGTTAATCTTACTGCATATGGACGAATCTCATGGGAGCACGAAAACTGTTGCACATCGGATTCAAACGAGGAAATAAAATGATGACAGAACCTGTTACATGAGGTAACCACACTGAACTATAACATGACGACAAGATCGCTAAGTTGCGTATCGATGAAGGTAAGGAATCTGCCTACGTATGATGGGTTAAGTGAAGTGGATGAATTCTTGAAAAATTTGAAATAGAAGTGCCATAACAACAACGTTTCGAAGCTTTGAAATGGGTACTATGCGCTATGCCCGCGAGGTGGTGGGGTACGCACCAAATAAGCTTTGAGGACTGGCGCGATTGCATGAGGATGATGTGCATACAGTTTGGGAAGCCTTAGATGTGGTTAAATGAAAATATTTCCAGACAAAACGGTCCATGTGCCCACCTATCCAGATGGATGCAAGCATATGGTATGAAACTTGTACAGAAGCACATAGTCTTCACGTTGGGAGACGTGGTCAGTAAGAATGTACGGGTGACATAGTGGCATGAATGATCCCACTGGCTGGAACCATGAAGTATGGAAAGACCAAGTTTGCAGAAGGTTGTCCACGTAGAAGCCTTTAACGAAGTATGCAAAGCACTAAACAAGGTCCATAATGCATAGTGGATTGACTGGGACCTGCGCGTACCAACGACTCTATGGACTTATAGGACCATGTGCAAGAAACTGATGGCTTATGCACCTCTAAAGCTGGAGTATGGTGTGAACACTATAATCCCCATGGAACATAAAAGGCCTAATCTGAGCATGGTAGCATCGGTGGAAACGACAGTTCACGGAACCTTGGAATAAGGAAGCGCACAACCGAATGAAGTAGAACACTTGGGACCAGAGGAAGAAATCCAAAATGGAAATTTTAGGCTCCAATAATTTGAGAAAGAAAGGGTGTGATTAAGGAAGAAAAGTTCTCTGGTAGAAGAGGAAGTCAAGAAGTTGGAGGACGAGATAAAGGAAGATTTTCTCGATAAGAAGACCAGGGTGATAAAACAGGGTGCACACGATGACGATGACAAGTTTGAGGACTATCACCATGAATTGATCAGTCTGATGCCTTAGCTTGGACCGCATATTACTAAGTGAATCAACCAAGTTGGCACACTATAGATGATAAAGTGCGCAATGCCTCCAGTAATGATAAAAGGTCAGTATTTTCTAGGAAGAGTGATGGATGACTGGAGGAAATCATATACAGGTGGTGCGGCCACCTGAATAGCCGAGGGAAGCAAATTCTTAGCACTCTTGGCAGTTGAAAGGAGGCATGGGACTATAAACTACTTTGCTCAGGAGCTACACAATGTTGGAGCTATGCACATAAGCAAAGAGTCACAAGGTCTGTGACCACGTAAGGAGGGCTACACTGCTAAGCGGGTTGGCTAAAAGTGACTGTTGGAGTCACTATTCACGATGTAATGCTCGACTTGAGACCAAATGGAGTTGGTGGAAGGCATTTAAGACGCGATTTATGGGCAATATTTTGGAAAATATGCTGCCAAGAGAGCATTGATGAATCAGATTTGGGGGGAACGATAAAATTCAAATTCAAAAGGCACTATAAATTACAAAGGGCTTCCCAGCAAACAACAGTTGGTCATTTGCAAATTGAGCTATTGTATATCCCACGTAGCCTAAGCAAAGCCCTATTTGACCTGTGCAGAACATTGATTGAGCCCCTAAGTACACGAGTGATAGATTTTTGGTAGGACATGATGGTAGCATCTGAGGAAGTTATGGAAATTATAGAGATGACCGTCGAAGAGGCCGCGCAAGCCCTGACTGTGGGGGATGCCCCGGAAGGTGCAAGGATTGTGGCAGAAATTCCTAAATCACCATGCACACCAAGGCCAAACAAAGACAAATAGGCAATGGTCTCGATACGTGTGTCCCCACGAAACTTGTTGTGCACTAGGCTAACAATGGAGGAGAAAGGGAAAGTGTTAACATAAAAATCGACAAGGAGGAGGAAGACCTAGAGGAACTTATCATCGAAGAAGATGAGGACGAAGGCATGGAGGAAGAAACTGAGCCTGCACACCCTCCAACAAAGCTGCCCTCCTATATCCCCTCATGGAAGGGGAAGGCTAAAGTGCCCAAGGATGTTGATGAGAGCAAGAGCTCTCTCCAGACCCCGCTCCTCCTAGATGGTATCATTTTTTAGGGCACGCACCTGGGACGGGTGCCTAGCTTAAAATTTGAATATTGGGACCTCACTGAATACAAGAAGTTCCCTCACCTAGAGATCACACAACTCATGAAGCCTAAGAAAAACACCACAATAGGGGTTACCGAATTAGAGCCGTGAAAGTGGTTACACAGAGTGGAAAAGGTAGTGTTACTAAACCTGCTTTTGGTGCCACATTTCCACTGTGCCCCAATAACAATTTTTATCATCAGGCATCTGCTCTGCCTAGTGTGTGGTGTGTAATTGTGGTTAGAGGAGCCCATCCCCATCACGGAACACTTGATTCATTACATTACCCGGTTCCCATGTAAAGGAGAGGACCCCGCAGATATCTCAGAGGGGAAAAGTAGTGACTTGGCCATCACGGAGGCCATGAAGAAGAAATATAAAATGGGGAAGAAGAAAAGGGGCTACACCATATCTGGCATCAATCACAAAGCAGTTAAGGTAGCGACCCAAATACTGGTGGGTAAGGTTATGCGCAAGTGCTGCGTGGATGAGGTATCTGCACTGCTGGTGGCACTTTCTAAGCAATGCGTGGAGGGGGTCCAGTTTAACTGGTCTGAGTTCCTCTACAAGGAATTCTTGGAGAATTTGCGTGAGGCTCAAGAACAAGGCAAAATGTTCCACTATGCATGGATTCTGCTGTCCATAGTGCTCGTGGTAGGGGAATTGTTAGAGGATAGTCAGTTTGCCACAATTGACAGGGATCTGCTGGAGGCTGCGAAGTACGCTTCACTCTGGGCCACGAAGGATGCAAACCGAATCCGCAACAATAATATATTCTAGGTGTTTATGGAGATGAACCTCAGGATGGGGATTAATTGCAAGCCACAGTTATCACCCACTGTTTACAACAGCCTGTAAAGTTTTGCAGGGTTTAAAGTAGACCTCCACTGCATATACATCAGAGTGCGTAAGGAACTGACCAAGCAATGGAGAGAGCTACCCTTTGTAGCCACGGACGATGTACTCTTTGATGTACTGGAGACATGGCTGCCAGAGTGGCGTGCTCCAGACATCACGACAATGGAGAAGTCTACAACCTAGAGGAAGAAAGAGGAGGCCAAACTGCGTATGGCGCAATTGGATGAGAAGAGATCGAAGGAGGCAGTGATAGTAGAAGTGTAGAAGGCACGAGATGCTACACAAAAAATAGTTGAACAAAAAAAGGAAACAAAAGCAATAACAGTAGCACGGGAGGTAGCTGAGAAGGCGCGCGAGGGCCAAAAGTCACCTTTGCATGGGAAGGAAGTAGAGGAAGAGGAGGGAGGCATGGACCTACAAACTGCATCAACACAACTGAAGTGCTAGCATCCGAGTGAGTGGAAGGGGCCGCGTAAGAAGGTTAAGGTATCGAAGTTGTCTATTGACCAGATCACCCTTACCGAGGGTGATCTGCATGACATCGGTGAGACAATACGTGATGTCACTTCCGAGGCCCTCTAGAATTTTACGCAGGAGAACCATATTGTGTTGGGGGCCCTTAGAGCACTTTTTTAGGAGTTGTAGGTGCGCGTTCCTCAAGATGGTAACCTTTCAACCAACCTCGCAGTAGGAACACCTGCAATAGACTAGATGCTGCGTGATTGAACAACAAGTACCATAGTGTTTCTAGAAGGGGCACGACTGACAAAAAATGAGGCTCTTACGCCTACGATTAGCGCAGTAAAGGGTATCATGACCAACATGGCTACACTTCTATGGGAGACATTATACATTATGCACAATGGGATTTCTATAGAACTATGGGCTAGGGAGAGCCGCACACTGTAAGTAGTAAGCGAGCAAAATATTAACATGGAGTAGTTGATCTTGCAGCATGATGAAGTGGTGTCACAAAATAGATAGCTGACATAGGTATTGGATGAAGCTTGTCAAAGCATCCCTGAGCTGGCCATCCCAACAAACACACCAGTAGAGGCGCACATCCATAGGCTAGCAGTAGGGGTGCGCAAGGTGCGGGAGGAAATGACTAAGGTTCAGCTGGAGCTGAACCTTCAGATCGCAGAGCTGCGATTGAAGGTGCAGCCATCCACCCCTCTGGAATTAAAGAACATCGCGCCAGCGCTATTACAATAGGACTGGATTAAATCGATAGTGTAGTGAGGGACTAAACTAGAATGTTGGAGGATTCATTTGAGGTCCTCAGGAATCTGCAGGAGGACCCCAACATCCAGCGCTTAGAGACAGAGGTGTGTGAACTCCAGCAGCAATATGACATCGTCAAAGGAACTGTGTAGACGGTGGCCCTCACCTAGAGGCTCACACAGATGCAACAGGCCAAAGTACTGAAATAACAGGTGGATGCAACACGACACAAAGAAGTAGTCCTGAAAGCGGGTGTTCAGCCTTGGATCGACGAGGCCTTCACCATCACAACAAAAATTGAAGGCAAGCTTGCACAAATGTAGGGGATGCAGGAATAGGTCTAGGGAAGCAATTCTAACACACGGTCTCAGAAAAATGCATACAAAAGATCTAGCAGGTAGTCGCTCAGTGCGCTGCCGACCTTGCAGCGGTTCGAACAAAGTTGGAGGGACTCCACACGAAGATCTCCGCGCTGATAGAGTGACTTGAGGGAAAGTCATGATGTTTGTGTTGGGGGCCTGTTGGGCATGGAATCCCCCCAAGGCATGTTTTGGGGCTTAAAGCCCAAGTTTTGACCAAATCCTTTGTAAGAGCTTCACAATTTGTGGGCGTGAAGCACGAGGTCATAATAGAGTCACAAGGTTGTCTGTCCTCGTTTTTATAATGTAATGTCAACTTGATAGACCTACCCATGGTCCACGGACCATGGGATTGTATGAATAGAGCGAGGCTCTAAGTGTAGAAGATAACATATAGCTAAAGGAAAATAATAGAAGCATGATGAGTCTAAGAGACTAAGTTGAAGTGTAAAGTGTGTTGTTGGGTCATAGAGTAGGAGAAGGCTCTGCAGCTGAGTGCACAGGGCAGGTCGAGTCTGTAACCATTGGAAGAATTAATAAAGAGAAGTTTACCATATTTATGTGTATATTTTCCTGTTTAAATGTATTATTGGGTATAAATTTCAACTGTACTATTTATTTGTTGCGCAAACTTATATGTGTATGCTGTATAATTAAATATATCACAAGGCTTCTACTTATGTGAAGGTAACTAACTGGTGAAGGAAGATAGATAAGATCTCAGGTGTGACTTAGGGAAATAGCGTGGAGCACTGCTCTTGCAGTGCAAAAGCTGCACAACCCCTGGTTAGGGATGTGCGAAGGTAAGTATAACAAGAGCAGAGGCTAGGGAAGTGTGCAAAGAAACTTACGTGCAGGGACAAGCAGTTGGACCGCACCAAACCTTCAGACATCTCAAGGGTGAGGAAACCTAGTTCCAGCACCCCCCCCCATACTACTTTGGGTGAGACCTCAGTCCATGCTCCATGGATTGTTGCCGAAAGGGCCAGTAGTACAGGGATTTGTTTGGCTAATTAACTCTGAACCTGGGTTAGGCCCCAACAAGCCAACAGACTCTGCCTTCATTGAGACAACATTACGCAATCTGGGGAAGGAAGGCTTTATCTTCCTCTCTAGAATGCACATTTTTACCTAGGCACTGTCCTCCAAGACTGTTTTGCACATTTCTAAGGGACAATGACTACTGGCCCAAAAAATTGTGCAATGTAGTCCCTAAGCCTGCAGTCACTCCCAACTGGAATTACACATTTCATAATCCCAACAGCTAGTCTGAATTGCGCATTGTGCAAATCTAGCACCCAGTTTTGCCTCCCAGACAGTATAGAATGCCTTTTGTGCAGTTATGGAAGCCATTCACCTAGCCTCCCAGAAGAAATTGCACAGTCTTGCTTATCAGTTCCCTAGGTATATGCTATGTCATTCCTCGAATTTTCTTTAGTTTTCACTTACATATGTCTCTCCATGAATGTTTCTTGTCTCCAGATCTTTTAGGTATTCTTCCACCTATTAGTAGTATAGGATCAATGGATTCCAAGAGAGTGGGATCACATGAAACTGACGGAAAGCCAGCTGGAGAAACAGTCGAGTGAGTGTCCTCTAGTCTACTAATCTTGAAGATACAAAAGTTGTTTCTAGACATGGACATCAAATTCAAGTGGAAAGAGGTCAATGAAGCATTTGCAAGCACTTTTGAGGAAGAATTCAAAGACCATTAGGTGTATGTGAACATTCAAAAGTCTGGCTTGTACCAGATTGCATGCAGGTACCTCACGTTCCCATGTGCAGACATGATAGATTGGATTGTCTCTCACACTTCCCAAGATGATGACCTTGATCAGTGTCAGTGGGACAAATCTTGCAACCTTCTGGGAATGAGACTATGATGAGATGTATGAGATGTCAGAGCCCGTGACTATCATGAAGACTCCCTTCAGCTTACACAACAACAGTGCTAACTCCAGAGACATTCTGAAGAACTGGGTAAATGAGATGGCTCAATTCAGGTTGACACCCAACTAGATGGCCAAGAAAGCATGGAAGCCTTCCCACAGAGTTGGGTGATCACGTTGGACCAACTAGCTAGAGAGGGAAAACCATGTAACCGGTCTAGTATGTTGGCTTATCAGCTGAAGGAACAAGTAGCAAATGCTCGACAGTCACCCAGAGGTATGCATGAAAATATTTACATGTCCACCTACATCTTAGATTTAATCTGTGCCTGATAGGAGTTCACAGGCTTGGAGTTGGAATGGTCACCAGTGGAGATTGTTGTGAACATATATTTCAAGTTGTTGTTCAAATGCAGCTTTAGAGGAGTAATCACACGGTTGCCCGATCATTTTGTCACCCTAGTTTACAAGTTTATATTTGAACATGATCCACCCTACATGCCAAAGGAAGCCATGGAGGCATTGTTAGACATTGTTTATTGGTATGCCTCACTATCTAGCACCTTCATCCGAATGTTCAATGTGGGAAAGCCTCCACATGTTCTACCGAAGTTTTCCTTGGACATACTTATCATGCAGGAAGTATCTTATCACATCTCAATAGGATTGACAACTAGATTGCATCGGAAGAAGAAGGCACCTTGGTCTGCTCTTTCGTTGTAGATTGGGTTATATGAGATCTAGAGTATCAAGCAAGTAGATGTCAAAGCAGAATAGATGAATAAGTATCCATTCAACCTCCGAAATTACAATCCATATGACCCACATTGTATTGTGAAGGATTACTACATGAGAGTTCAACTCAATTGGATCCACAAGGCATTTCATTGGGCTGAGGAGGACCCATGGAGATATTAATACAGTTTCTCCAGACCCAATGAACAGGTTATCTTTGCTCTGGAGTGGTTAGCGAAGAAACATGAAGTAAAATCTCAAACAACACCAACAATAGAAGCGACAGTAGTAGCAGAGGCAAGCATACCAGTGCATGACAAGGGTAAGAGGAAGATTGTTGATCACATGGAGGAGGAGAAAAGATGCAAGTTCCGAGCTGATCCATTAGTAGAGAAAGAAATTGTGGCTATAGAGGCAAAGAGGCATCAACGCGACATGAGAATCATGCAGAGGTAGAGGGATAATCGAAGAATGGAAGAAGTAGAGATGGAGTTGCATGAGCCGACGAAGCAACTCTGGAAGGAACAAGAGCTGCAAAAACATGAGAGGAAAGAGCAACATCAATAGATACAACAAGTGGCACAACATTGCAAATATATGAAACAATGCCCGTACAGGTAGTGGACTTATCAGATCAGCTGGCATTAGGCCAACAGGGTGAACCATCATAGGAGCAAGACTTCACTCATGGGATAGAAAAATCACTTGAACAGTTGGATGCAGACATGGAGCAACAAGAGTTGGAACAAGACATCGACCTCATGCCTCATCACCAAGAGGTCGACTTACCCGCTTCAACACATCTAGATCACGAGTAAGTCTCAAGTGACCAAGGAGGCACTGATATCCTTGGTGATCAGTTAGAGGGAGAGATGCACAACATCTCATTCGATGAATCTCAACATGCAGTCTCACAGAGTGTCAATTCCGGAGGATCATACATCTCTTGCAAAAGTTGAGGAATGAGTGATTGTGACTGATGTGCGCAAATATCCCGCAGCCATGGCCGATGCAACCATAGTGTATGCTGAAGCTATTAGCTCAAGTGTTCACTTTCTAATAGCTGTGAATGAGCGAATGACGAAGAAACTATAGACGAACAAGGAAGGAGGAGACTTGGTGAAAATGTCTTCCTGAGATGAACTGAAGAAGGCAATATTAGATGAAGTATTATCCCTTGACACAGTGATGCGAGCGTTCTAATCCAAGTTTGGTACCATGCATAAGGTAGTCGTCCATCTCAACGAATGGAAACAACGATGTGCTAGAAGAGAACATACCTTAACAAACTTGCATGTTGTTGTTGATGACATGAAAACATGGATGATGAAATACAAGGGTGCTCCGCTTCAATTACCTAAGATGATGAGGGCCAATGCGGTCGAGCTGAAAGCACGTATCTAGAGTTAGATCTAAAACTATGAAGAGATCCCATAACTCATCACTAGTATACATGCTTCCCATGAAAAACTATTCAAGGGTATGGTTGTTATGGTGCGCACACATGCGATCCCATATATTGGGAATCTCACCCATCTATTATACTTTGACGAGTTGATGCGCATTTCCACTAGCCTAGACTTGCCCATCAGTGCAAACATCATGAAAAAGTATGTTGCTGGTCCGACCACATTGAAGAAAATGATGCACATGCTTTCAGATGAGTTGGATAGAGGAGTCTAAGGAGTGTACCCGGATACTATGGAGGCAAGAGTCAGGTTTCAGACAGATGTCACCACAGAGCACATAGACACCATTAAGGACTACCAATCTTGGCATCAATATGTTACTGTTGATCAACATGAAGATGTTGAGGAGTTGGACTTCCATGGTTGTCTAAGTTAGAGTGATGTATATCTTGGCTTACTCAAGCCATTTTGTTTCACATGGGTGCATGTGCATTGTAATGTAAAGTCATGTCAAGTGTAAGTCAAGTTGTGATAGTTGGATGTAACAGTCATATAGTAGGTAAAGAGTCATGAGGGTGGTTGAACTATCACAAAGGGTAATGTCAAGGGTCACCCCACCCCTTTTTATAAATAGTCCCTCATAACTCATTGTAAGGGATTTTGTTTAGCCAAGATTTCAATAAGACTATCTTGGAGAGAACTTGGATAGTATTGTAATGAGACTTGGCTTCTCCACTGCGTAGAGCTAGTACATCTCTTTGGAGGAGCATGCAGATGTGGCTGTAACGTTCCACTATTGGAACTAGTGGTTGGACATGGATGTATTGTATGACTGGAACTTACACTTCTTTATATAATAAGAGCCGGCACATTTCATGCATATGTTGTATTGTATTCTATGCTATTTGGTTTACTCTAAATGATATATGTATTGGTTTTCTTATGCATGTATGTATGGACTATTCTGTATAAGTATGTATGAATATTTTTGAAATGTGTTGTTGGTTTAACCATCACTTTGGATTTCTCACTAACTTTGTTTCCATGTTGTGATGTATCTTTGCTTGTGTGTTCCTTTCTAATTCGAGCATTATTTTAGGTTTCCAAGGGGCATGCTCAACTCAACCCCCATTTGTTAGAACCTATCATAAACCTTCCTTGCCTCATTGCAGCTGTCACACCCTTGCTACCACCAGAGTTATCTTACTTGCCTCCATGCAAAATCACAGTCAAGGAATTACCATATGACCGACTGTTGGGACTCCCACACCAAATAGTTTGAGGTCTAATTGGGAATTCTTATCGGGGAGATCCCCTGACATTTTGGCAAGTCTAACACCATCAACGGAAACCTTACGTAGGGATGAACTGCCTGAGATGGGGGTGCCAATGGAACTTGGAAGGTGTGTGATTGCATGGAAGGGGATGACTAGATTGCTCGAGGGATTGTGTAGCAGAAAAGGGGATGATGGGGATGGATTTGTTTTGGTCATTAGCATTTCCAGATGGAATCATATGCACATTGGGAGTGTGCCCTAGAATAATACGTCAATAACTGTTCAATAAGGGTACAGTGGCGTAGGATTGTAGTTCTAGACATTCGATGCAACTTTGACTTAGTGGATTTTGGACTTCCTGGAAAGGAAGTGAATCCTAACATTACTTTTGAGGGTGGAGGTGTAAGAATTTGGACTCCTTTGTTGCTGATGTAGTGAATCATATCCTTTTATTTGTTGGTTTAGAAAATGTGCATATGCTTATATGTGATTATTGTAAATACTGTAATGAGTTATTTTATAAAGCTCTAATATGTTGTATGTTGTCATGTTTTATACAATGGTCATTGTGAATACTACAGTAAGTTGGGTCATAAATCCCCATAGGTAGTATGTTTTGTTTTCAATGGTTTTTTGGTTTATAGGTGTCATTGAACACCTAGGATGGTGTTTCCCCAAGGGGGAGGGTTCTGTAACAACTCTAATTAAAAATTTCACATAAAAAATATAAGGCCAAGGTCATGGGACATGTATTCCAAGATGAATGGTGGGAAAATCATCCTAATGGGTGTTACTTCAATTTATCATGGCTAAGGAAATTGGCAAAGGCAATGGAAAAGGCTTTGGAAAGGAATGAGGCATTAATTGGATTTTTTATTTATTTATTTATGAAAATAATGGAAAATAAGAGAAAAGGAAGGTGAAAGGTCACACGCTATACGTGAGGAGGAAAATGAAGGAAATAAATGGAAATTGAAGAACATAGAGGCTACATTGATAAAAAGGCTTTTGAGGATCAGTGGGCAAGCTTGGTTAGAATAAGCTTTTGTCAGTTCAGTTTTGGAGCTCTCATTATATTTTCTATCTCTCATACTCTTGGATACTTCAATTTTTCTTGGGGAACTCTTGGAGAGTGTGGCATACTTGGATAATTGGAGAAAGAAGGCAAAGGAAGAGCAAGAAAGTGCAAGAGGACATCGGGACAAACAACTATAACGAGATTTTCTTGGAGGTACCAAGTTGCATGCATGTTTTCCTCACTAGTTTTGGCATGCATGGCATACACATGTGGTTTATTTGTCATGATATTTCATTGGGATCGACAGTGGATTTGCCTAGCCTATCCATTTCTAGGATAGCCATGGTGTTGTGGGTTCATTTATTTACTTTTCTGGTTTTTTCTTATGTTTCCTTTAGATTGGGTTGAGTTACTAGTTCTTGGAATCCTTGGTTGGACAAACACTCTGGAAGCCATGTAACAACTTGGGTTTAGTTACTAGTCTTGGAAGCCTTGGTTGGAAAAACAATATGGAAGCCCTTGGTGGGTTGATTTACTAGTCATGGAATCCCTAGTTGGAAAAACGTTCTGGAAGACCGACGACAACTTTGGGTTGAGTTACTAGTCCTAGAAGCCTTGGTTGGAACAAATGCTCTAGAGCCTTGGTAGGCTTGGGTAGAGACCAATCTGGTGATGGTTTGTGATGTTCGACCATGAGGTGGAATCAATATTTTATGGGTTAAGGTGGTCTAGCCTCTTGAAGCCTTGGTTCAGTTTTGATGGATTGTTCCATGAGATCCCACATTCATGCTTAGAATATGGCACGAGGGTGACTGGATAAAGAGAGATTTGGCTCAACCATTTCTAGGGTTGGGTGGTAGTGGAAATTTTAGACTTGGTTACATTTTTCTTGTGGCAATAAATTCTCTTTCCTATGGTATTGATGGGTAAATATTCTTATTGCTATGTGGCTTATATGGTTTTTCTATGCTTAGCATCTCTGATGTTTATATGCTAGTTATGAATGCATTTTATGACTGTCATGATGTTTGGCTCATATCATGTTTTTAATTGTAAAAAATTGGACAATGTATGTATGGCCTAATAGATGAAATTGCAACTGATATTTTGAGGGATCAATGCTTCTTATCAATTTTCAGATAAGTATGAGGTTTGTATGCTCAATTATGCTATTAAGACTTGTAGCTTTCATGTTTGTGACATGTTTGACGAAATTCCTGTCATGGCTAGTAGGGGTCCAGTCTAGTCCTTGTTGATGTTTTGAAAATGTATTTTTGTTTCGATGTGAAATTTCATTTCTGAACCTGTCATTGAGTTTTGGGCAGTGGCCTAGGATTTGGGCTTGAGAAAGTGGCACAAATCCTGGAGTCACAGAAACAACACTGGAGAAAAAAGTCCCCAGAAGCTCCCTTTCCCTTGTTGTGGGATATTCTAGAGCCTCCCAGATGCACCCTTGTCCATATTAAGGGAGCATCCATGGGCTTGATGCACTAAAACATCACTTGGTCTCAGGGGCTTGTCACTTGAGTTGTTAGGATGGCTCCTAGGAGTTTTTTTGCTGATGTGGAAGGTCTATGTGATGTGTTCCACCAGTTCCACTTCCTTGAATGACACATAGGGAGTCGAATCATATCATTGTAACTTCTAATCACATGTCTACCCTAATTGGCTAGTTACTTGGGTAGATGTGGGAGCAGGGTGTTGCAATTTTGTGATAATCAAAGATGCATTAAGATTTCAAAAAATCCAATTTTCATGATAGGTCGAAAGACATTGAGATCAAATATCACTTCATATGAGACATGGTGCAGAAGGGAGAAGTGAATCTCTAGTACATATCCACAAATAAGCAGATTACCGACATTCTCACCAAGACTTCATCTAGAGGGAATTTTGTATACTTTACAGACAAGCTTGGCATGATGCAGAATGTCTCCCTCATTGAGAGGGAGTGTTGATGTCTTTGCAAGAGTGGGAAGAAATTCTTCCACAAGATCATGTTGATTTAACTAATGGGGGAGTGATACATTCACCTAAGAAGCTATGCTAATTTGGCTAGGGGTGAATGGTCTAGGGGAATACTTTCACCCGAGAAGGAATTTTGATTTAGTTGGGTCATGCTGATTTGACCATGAGAGATTGATACATTCACCCATGGAGCCATGTTGATTTGGAAAGGGAGGAATGACCCAAATCAACTGCAACACAAGGGAACATTTTCTCTTGAGAAGCCATGCTAGTTTGGTTGGGTCATGTTGATTTGAACATAGGAGATTGATACATTTACCCATGGAGCCATGCTAATTTGGCTAGGGGTAAATGGCCGAGGATGCTCACATTTCTTGCTTTGGGATGGAGTGATCTATATTAATATACGTGCATTTGAGGAGACACTACATCAACATAGAAAGCTCATGAACATTTCTAGTGGAGGAGAAATTTCAAATAAGGAGAAATCCATTTTTAGCAAGGGAGAATACCTCCCTCGCTAAAACATAGTGTAGATTTTTATGAAGCATCAAAAGGTATTATTGCTTGTATAAAGGGTATTAAAGTCAACTCGAAATGAATTATGTAGATTTTATATACTGTTACAAGTCAAATTAGGAAGAGGTCAAGTCAGCCAGTCAGTGAAGGGATGCATCCTTTGGGTTGTCACAACCTTTTGACATATATATATATAATATATATATATATATATATTATATATATATATATATATATTAATATTATATATATATATATATATATGATGTGATGTCTCATTTTCACACCAAGAAAGAGAAAGTTTGAACAAAAACATAAGTATGATTTTGGAGTCTATTCTTACATTATTCATCATTTTATCTCTTGGATAGTTGCACGTGTGTAGAAGGAAGACGAATTTGAGTAGGCTGCATTGAATAAAGTTGATTGAGATGCAGTCTATTTTGACCAAGTTGATGACCAAGTGTTTGACTATTTTTGGAGGATTCATGTGCAAATTTGATAAATTGTAGGCCATATGTGTCGACTGTTGACCACATGTCATTGAATGTAGGGGAAAAGTTGACAAGGCTGAGTTGACCACATGAATTTATAGTTTGACTAGTGTTGAGTTCTAGTTGTTTTGAATGGTTTGACTAGCATTGACTTGCTACTATTTTGACAAGGCTTGGTTGTTATTTTGACTTGGATATTGGCACAAATTTCTAGCCAAATTATTTATTTGTAAACCTTGATGAAGAATATTTTCTCCTAAGAAAATTTGTTTGGTTTTCTCCCAAGGTTGGGTTTCCTAATATAATATTGTCTTTATTGTACATGGTTGTCTTTCTCTAATCTTTATTGTTTCTGCTACATTTAATGTTGAGATTTTATGATTTAAGTTATTCAATGATAGTAGTGGTATAAAATACTACGAGAAAATTCATTAGGAAGCCATTATCTAGTAGAAAATTGTATCTATTGTTCCCAATTGCATCTTAGAATTACATGTCAACCCTAGATTGATGGTCATATTGAAGCTATTAACAAGTTTTTGGAAGCATATTTAAGGTGTTTTACTTCGGAAAGATAATCCCAATGGCCTGAGCGGTAACCCCTAAAATAATGGTGGTATAATACAACTTATCATGGCACCACTCGCATGACCTCCTTTTTGGCGCTTTAGGTCCAAAAGCCACCATTAATATTATCTTATTTACTAGGGTGCCTTGATGGTACAAAAGGCTGACAAAAAACATACAACTATGACTAATGTTCTCCATATTCTCAAATATAATATTTTCATGGCCTTGTTGATAGGGGGAAGAAATCTCTGTTGCAACGAGTTGAGTATTGGCCTGATCAAGGTCCCAATTAGACCCCTTTTCATTCAAATGGCTATATACTCTCTAGAATCAAGGCCTGATTTCCTATTTTAAATTAAACTATAACTAAAATAAACAATTCAAAAGGTAAAATTAGCCTAAAAATAGGGGAAATATATGATTTATATTAATATTTACAGTTATCTAAAAATATATATATAGACTGCTGTGAATGTATGTTAGATTTGACTTGATGGAACAAACAACATTGTTGGTGATGGGGTAGGGGATTCATTAAAACATAATATTAAAGAAAATATTATGTTTGTTTGAATTTGGCTGGAATCTAGGTACAAATAGCCACATAAGATAATTTGAGATGGATCTTAACTAAAGGCCCAGTAAATACCTTTTTTAGAAAGATTTTCTTTTAATTTGCATGCAATAAACAAAAAATTAACTTAAAATCGAAACCTATCTCGAAAACGAGAGCATATAAACATTCTATCTATTTGAATATCAAATTTCACTGTCAAATAAAAAACGTAAACTGGAAACAGTTAATAATTGTCCTATGATAGCAAAAAATAAACTTCAACACATCTTAAGAAATGTTACAAAATATCCGAACAGTCAATCAGAAGTAAACATGAACAAGGTCATAAAATGAGTGCCAGATACATCCATTAAGTAATTAAAACAACAACAACACGTATTTTCGTAACTCATAAACATATTCAACTCTGAATTTGGTCTTTAAAAAATCTTAGCTTCAAAACTTTATTATAGAATGCAAGTCTTGAGTTCAACAAGTCATCAACCATTACACCAACATTAAAGGTCATATAAATATTAAAAATAAAAATAAGATAAAGTTTGTTTTTCATCCAAAATTAGGAAATATTCAATATTTTCTCTAATTAGAAATGATGCCAAAAATAAAATATTTATCCTTATCTAAGGATATTTTCCCAGAAAATTAGTAATCTATCTAAACTTCTTCCATGTCATCAGAGTCCTTATCTTGAATATTAAGTAGTTGCATAGCATTTTCCTAAATAAATCTTACCCAATCTATATACACCTAAGTAATTACAAAAAAGTGAATTAGATGAAAATGAACTATGTTGACTTGAAACATTGACACCAACTTCTAAATAAACGTTTTATTTTTACTATACTTAACAACAAATTTTGGAATTAACTTGATTTGCTCAAAAGGAAATTGCATAAAATTCTATAAGGTTTGTTGATTCCAAATTTCAGTTCCAATTATTGCTTTCACATCTTCTGTTGTGTTGTCTTTTATTTGTTGCAATGACTTAGATATCCAAGGACTTCCTCTCTTAATCGTTTGGATATACATAGATCAAATTCTTCAATGAACTATGTCCCACCCTCCCATACCTTGATAAAATGTTCGATGGCCTTATTGGTCTATACTTCGATTTCTTTTGCCTCTGATTCCCTGCGGTTTAATGAAGAAAACACGAGTCTCTTGTCTTTCTTAGAAATTTTAGGAAGGTGCATAGGTTGTAATTTTTTCCCATTCAATATTTGATGAAAATATTTCTTTGATTTTTATATCTTCCTCAACCAAAGACTCAATACTTTCATTGAGATTCACAATCTCTTGATAAAGCCTACATATTTTATCCATTTGTCTATATAATTTAGCTGTATCCTTCTTCAATACCTGGTTAACTTGTGTTGCCCATTCTATGAATAACTTAAACTATGTTCAACACCATGATTCTATTTCAGTTGAAACTGAAGAGTTTCAATTTTTTCTTTTAGTGCTACAATCATAACTTCATTTTTTCTCTCAGCTTCTTCTTTAAACATTTGGTTATGTTCTTCATGTGCTTTTATGATTTAGTCAATCTACTAGGAATGTTCGATCTCTAATTCATTTAACTGACTTTAAAATTGACTATGTAAATTTTCCCTTTGAATAGCAAGTCCTCCAACCAGGGCTACAAAATGGGCTTTCCAACTCTATTCACTGAATTATTTGCTCTTTTCAATTTGTAATTCCAACTCTTTAATTCTTTGTAACTTACTTTGATAAGATATTGCAAGTTCACTAACATGATATTGTTGATTGCTTACAAATGCTCCAAGAGCCTATGAAGATTAGTCAACTTTCTCTCTCACATCTCCTGTTTCCTACCAATTATATTCATACATAGTTTCGAAAGTGTCAAACTTCCTCTTCTTAGTTCTTATTACAACTATTGTTTTTTGTGCATTGCAATAATATTTAGTTAATGATGGAACAATTTCATATATTGGTTCCATTTTAGTAACATGCTTAGTAAGAAATGAGCTAGGAGGAATGTTTGTGGAGATGGGATTCATGGAAGCTTTAGGAGATGCTTCTGGTATTATTATGCTCTTAACCTATGAGAAGATACTAGAATAAAAAATATGTGAATAAATATACCGAGTACACAGAATAACAAGAAATAACAACATGTATTTTATTATTCAGAAAGGAAAGCAATGTTCACTTGCCTCTTCGAGGGGGAAACTTCCAATAGATTTGAGCTTAATTACAAAATAAGACATGATGCTCCTCGAGGGGAGTCTCTATCCTTTATATAGGATTCATACATGCAATACCATGGGTTAATACCATGGTTCTTATTAATACCATCTATCTAATACCATGGCCAATTTGCAACTAACTGTGGTCCCTTCTTTAAATGCGGGTCAACCATTTACAATTATTAATATGGGATTTATTGACTCTTTACTTAACTCTAACTATGAGTCGACCCTATTACATAAATAAGGGGGTTAGGGTTGGACCCTAACATTCCCTCCCCCATAAAAATAGCCTTGTACTAAAGGCTGAAGCTATGGTAATTGCTAAAGGACAGTGGCTGGTTCCCAGGTCACATCTTTTGGAGAGGTGTCTTTCCACTTGACGAGGACTTCCTTGATCGTGTGGCCGCGCAGGTGCCATCCTTGTGTTTCAAGAACCTATTTAGGTTGGAGCTAGATTGAACCTTCTTCATCCAATTTTGGTAGACTGGTTTGAATCTGGTAATGGTTCCCAATCACTTTCTTGAGGCATGAGACATGGAAGACTAGATGGATTTTTGCAGTGGGTGGAAAAGCTAGCTTGTACGCTACTTCTCCGATGCGCTGAAGTACTTGATACAGTCCATAGAATTTTTGAGATAATTTTTACAATCCTTGTCCTTGAGTGATGTTTGCTTATATGGTTGCAACCTAAAAAATACCTGATCCCCTTCTTGAAATTGGCATTTTAAACAATGTTTATCTACCTATTGCTTCATGCGGTTTTGAGCTTGATGGAGATTCTCTCTGAGGTGGGCCAACATGGTTGTGCGGTTCTGTAGGAGTTGATCCACTACTTATACCTTTGAGCATCCCTAGATATAAGAAGTAGGTGAAGGAGGGATTTGCCTATAAACTACTTCATATGGAGTCTTTTTGGTGGTGGCATGATAGTTAGTGTTATACCACCATACGGCTAGAGGTAACCGCTGTTCCCATAGATGTTTCTTTTCTGAAGTGAAACACCTAAAGTGGGTTTCCAGACATTTGTTGACTACTTCAGTTTGACCATTAGTTTGGGGATGATAGGAAGTACTGAGTTGTAGTTGGGTCCTTGTAGCCTAAAGAGTTACTGGTGAAGATCGAGTCACGATCTGACACAATGGAAGTGGGCATGCCATGCAATTTGAAGACCTGATCCATGAAAGATTGACCCACAAAATTTGGTGTAGAAGGGTGGGGTAGGGCGCAAAAATGAGCATACTTAGAAAGTCTATCCACAACCACCATGATGACTGACTTGTTTCCTAACTTTGGAAGACCCATAATGAAGTCCACAGAAGCCTCCATCTAGATTGATACCGGGATGGGAAATGGTTGTAATGTGCCTGGGGATTTGACTGTTTCTCCTTTGTGGCACTGACATATGTCACACTCAGCTACAAAATTAAGAATTTACTTTTTCATGCCTGTCCAAAAGAATGAATGTTAAGTGTGAGCATAAGTCTTCTGAAAGCTTGAATGGCCTGTAGTGGGAGATGAGTGCAACTCCGCCAAAATGCGACTCTTGAGGGTGGATGTTGGTGATATCACAACTCTGTCCTTGTAGTGAAGAATCTCATCCTGCCAAGAGTAGCTCGCTGTGGAATTTGGATCCACTTGCAATTTATTAATGATTTGGGAGAGCGAAGGATGTGAAAACCATCCCTTGCAAGCCTCTTCAATCCATTATGGAATGGGAAGGGAGATTGCGAGCAAGGTGCTTTCCTCCTCAAATTGGCGTGATAAAGCATCTGCTACAACATTTTTGCACCCTTTCTTGTAAATTATCTCATAATCATATCCCAACATTTTGGCGAGCCATTTATTTTTTTGTGGCGAGGATAGGTGTTGCTCCAAAAAATATTTAAGGCTTTGATGGTCTATGCAAATTTGGAAACACCGCCCCAATAGGTATGGTCGTCGGGTATCTACTACATGTAATATTGCCATCATCTCCTTCTCATAAGTAGATTTTCCCATATTTGTCCCACTTAGTTGTTGGTTTGTGAAGGCCAAGGGTCGAAATCGCCCCAATACCCGTACATGAAGCATCGCATTCAATCACAAAAGATTTGGTGAAGTTGGGTAGTGCTAATATAGGAGTGGATCACATGGTATGTTTGAGAGCTATAAATTCCTGTTGTGCTTCATCATTCCAGACAAATGAATTTTTGTTGAGAAGGTGAGTGGGAGGTCTAGTAATGCGACCCTAATTGTGGACAAATTTGCGATAATGGCCTATGAGACCCAAAAATCCTCTCAAACTCTTCAAGGTCTTTGGTTGAGGCCAATCCTGCATTGCCTGGATATTTCTCGGGTCCACCCTGACACCATGCCCCACAATGTGGCCCAAATACTCAACTTCTTCCATGCCAAAAGAGCACTTGGACATCTTGACAAATAATTTTATGCTTCCGGAGTAGTTGCAAGATCATATCTACATGCTGAAGTTGTGTGGCCTAGGTGCAGCTGTAGATGAGGATGTCGTCAAAGAAAACAAGGACAAATTTTCTAAGATATGGTTTGAGCAGGTGGTTCATGAGACTCTGAAAAGTGGATGGGGCATTACAAAGACCAAATGGCATGACCAAGAATTCATAATGGCTTTCATGAGTTCAAAAAGCAGTCTTTGGAATGTCTACTTCCTTCATGCGAATTTGGTGATAACCCGAGCGAAGGTTGAGCTTAGTAAAGAATTGAGCCCCATTTAGTTCATCTAGCAAATCATCGACAACTGGGATGGGAAATTTATCTTTGACTGTCAACTTGTTGAGGGTCTTGAAGTCTGGAGACATACGCCATTCCACATATTTCTTGAGCACCATGACCACAGGCGATGAATAAGGACTAATGCTAGGACGAATGACGCCTGCTTCCAGGAGTTCCTTGATGATTTTTTCAATTTCATTCTTTTGTGAAAATAGATATCTATATGGGCACACATTTGGTGTTTGGGCCCTTGGGACCAATGTAATGCTATGATCATGTTCCCCTCTCGAGGGTGGAAGCTCATGAGGCTTGTCAAAGATCGACAGATGGTTGTTTAATATCTGTTGCATCTCAAGATGAATATGTGTTAATATATGGTATGTTCTATGTGTATAGCAGTTTAATTCTTTTATTATTATTATCCACATATTAACAATCACATTTACATAAAGTAAAGTGCAGATAGAACATTAAACGATCAACAGAAAACAAGCCAAGACAAGAGACACAAGATGTGGTGGCTAGCCAGGGACAAACCCCACAATGTGTGGGGAAATCCTTTGATCAAATATTCTTTTATCTTCAATAATTTAGCAGAGAGAAATAGTACAATAAATTTGATTTATATAAGTAGTAGCAAACCCTAGATCAACAACATCAGCATTAGCAACTTCATCATCAAACTAGGGCAGACGATATCTCACACCGACCGTCGGATCGGCTTGATTCCACCACAAAAAGTTGTGGCTTTAAGAGGAGGTTCAGATGAACCTACAACACAGTTCAGATGAGGAGATCTTCTGGTCCACATAGGTCAAACTTTACTTCTACAGTTGCAACTTCAGTTTCAACAACTTTCTTCAAACTAGGGCAGTCAATATCTTGCAAACCGTCCGTTGGATTGACTTGATTCCACCACCAAAAGTTGTGGCTTTTAGAGGAGGTTTAGATGAACCTATAGTGTAGTTCAGATGAGGAGATATTCTGGTCCATGTAGGTCAAACTTTACTTCTACAGTTGCAACTTCAGTTTCAGCAGCTTCCTTCAAACTAGGGCAGTTGATATATTGCAAACCGTCCGTCAGATTGACTTGATTCCACCACCAAAAGTTGCGGCTATCAGAGGAGGTTCAAATGAACCTAAAATGTAGTTTATATGAGGAGATATTCTGGTCCACATAGGTAAAACTTTACTTTTTCAGTTGCAGCTTCAGTTTTAGCAGCTTCTGGCTTCACATGTGTGAGAGGGAGACCCTTTTCTGTGTAGTAGAGAAGAGACTATTTTCCATGTAGTAGATAGAGAGAGATGTGATGAGATGATTTAGTTCAAATGAGGAAAAGTCCTCCTATATTTATACACAACATTGGTGTTTGAATAGATGCGACTGTTGGGCTTCTGAGCCTACATGAGTTGTAGGTCAGCTTGATAATAATTCCATAATCAAAATAAATTCATATCTCCATGAATAATTATCGGAATCGGATTATCTTTATATCAATCCTATAGCTCTCGACGAGAGGAATCTAATAAAAATATTATCAGCCATGAATAAGATGACCCACATGAAGTTTGGCCCTAGTTTCCAATTTTAACACTTCCTCTCAACTGGGGAGAACTTCATCTGCAATCTGTCTATCAGTCGTTACTATTCATCCATCAAATGCACTACCCTGTACAACTTGACCCTTGTCTTGCTCTGCTCTATTTTGCTTGTTCTGCTTTATCTTGATCTGCTCTATACTGATCTATGTTGCTATACTCTGTTATGCTCTGCTCTTGCATTGTTATGTTCTGCTCTGCTTTTGTCTGAATTATGAAGAAGAAGAAATGATCAAGGATGTATCATACCAACTCAAAGTCAGTCTCAGAGTATGCAGCACTGGTCCCAGACTAGTCTCAACTGACCTGAAGTCAGTGTCATAGTATGTACAACTCCTACCACTGGTCCCAGACCAATAATATCCTCCACTGACTCAAAGTCAATCTCAGAGTGCGTACCACTAGTCCCATACCAGTCTCAACCGACCCGAAGTTAGTGTCATAGAATGTACCACTCCTACCACTAGTCCCAGACTCGTATCATTTATCCCAGATCAATGGAGGTCATCCTAGTGTAGGGAGTATGTAGATACAACAATGCATCCATCGGTACTACTATGGCACCTAACTTCATTTCCCTGCTCATTGATCAGATGAGAGGTACTTCCCATGAGTCCCAGACGACATGGGTAGGATGCCTCAATAGGAGAACTTAATCAATCCCATCCTCACAGGAGAACACATCAATCCTGCTACAATCACCATGGAGAACACATAAATCCAGGCCTCATTGGAGAACACATAAATCTTTCTACAATCACCATGGAGAACACATCAATCCAGGCCACACGGGAGAACACATCAATCCTGATACAATCACCATGGAGAACACATCAATCTAGTCCTCACAGGAGAACACATCAATCTTGTTATAATCGCCATGGAGAACACATCAATCCAGGCCTCACAAGAGAACACATCAATCCTACTACAATCGCTGTGGAGAACACATCAATCCAAGCCTCATAGGAGAACATATCAATCCTACGACAATCGCCATGGAGAACACATCAATCCAGGTCTCATAGGAGAACACATCAATCCTACTACAATCACCAGGAGAACACATCATCCAGGCCTCACAGGAGAACTAATCATCTTGCTACACAGGAGAGTGAATCATCTTGTCCCATAAGAGAGAGAATCATCTTGTTCCAGTGTGCACCACCAGGGGAGGGTGAGTCACCCTGTGGTCATATGTTGCTCCAGTAAGAACCACAAGCCCTCAGAGCTCCCAGAGCTCAATGTATGCAACATGCAGGACCCTTGTACAAGGGTTTCGTGATGACTCCAAATCATTTGGGAAAATCACATATTAGATCTTTCCTCGGGGCTTTGACAATGTGTATTGACCTGTACATCATCTTAATGTGATGGAGCCTCCTTTCTCATCGACTTACCATATCCCAGATGATGTCTATCTACTGGAGCAATCGACGAATACGAGATTCCTCAATAATCAAATCCCACCTTTGGTTGTTATAGAGAATCAAAATGGTATGTGTTCAAACAACTCACTGAAGAGCTTCCCCAACCAGGCAACTTCATATGAGATCATACTCGTAGATATGTATCTGGTCTCATCGGTGCTTATGGCAACCAACTTCTGCTTCCTTCTCATCCATTATATTGAAGTAGAATCCAAAGAGAAATAGCACTAAAAAGTGCTCCAGTGATCCTCCACACTACCTGCCTAATCAACATTCGAATAATCATGCAGTTTCATATTTATGGAGTGTATCTCAATCCATGAGAGATTGTGTCTTGAAGACATCTCAAAAGATTCTTGACACCAATCTAGTGAGGCTCAACCAAATATGAGCTCACAATGCTAACTACAAAACATATGTTCGGATGGAGGTTCACCAAGAACATCAACGTGAATGAGTTTTTGAAACTCAAAGGCATTTCCCAAATCTGGTCCGACGTCACTACCATATAACTTCTGGAAGTTAAGATCCTCGAGGTAGTCACAGGATTGTAGTCCACGATACCAAATCTTTTCAGAATATTCACCACATTTTCCTTGAGATAGTAAAATTTCCCTTGGCTTCTACCACACTTCAAGTCCTGGGTTCTTCATTTCAAATTCAGAAGCCAACTCCCTCTTACATTTGTGAATGAGAGGGTATGCACCTGTTAGAAAGAGGTCATCCACATACAACACCAGTATGAGAGGCTTGTCATCTTCAACCTTAAAGTAAAGGTTAGGATTGAATTCACTCCTAGTGAATCCCAGATTCATCAAGTAGCTATCAGTCCTCTCATACCATGCTCGGGGTGCTTTCTTCAACCCATAGAGAGCCTTCTTCAACCTGCATACATGATATTTTCAATAATAAATCTCGAATCCTTCGCGTTGCTCCACATAGACCTCTTCCTTGATCGAACTGTGCAAGAAAATGGTCTTGACATCCATTTGATGTAGGTTCCATCGTTATGAAGCCACAAGGGCTATGATCAAGTGGATGGTCATATATCTGGCAACAGTTACAACTATCACATCATAGTCTATACCTTCCTTCTGGGAGAAACCACGAGCAACAAAACGAGCCTTATACTATTCCATACTTCCATCTGCTGCAGCTTTATTTTTTAAAGCCATTTTGAAGTAACAATTGTCTTGTCCTAGGGTCTGGGAAGGGGAACTACTTCCCATACATCATTCTCCATAATGGGCATATCATCCTTCCATACTTGATGCTTGACGACATCTGAGAATGATGAAGGCTCATTTTGTATGATTGTGCTGATACTGGTCAGGTATCCCTGATGCTTGTTGGGTTTCTTACTTTCACAGAAGGTTCCTCGGGGTGCAACACATCTTTCAACATCATCAAGTATCCCCCTAAGCCATGAAGGCCTCTTCCTGGAAGAGGAAGGCTCAGGTGGATAAATAGGATCTATCGGTTCTTCCACATCAAGCATTATTACATCATCTACCCATAGAGACAGCTTCCACAATCGTACGGTGCCACACCATTCTACTTTGGAGTATGTGGTGTGGTAGTCTCCCTCTTAATGCCAACCTCAGGTATGCCTGAGTGAACCAATTGTAATATATCGGAGGCCTTTCCTAGGCTTGAGGGGAATGGTCCCCTTTTGAGCTTTCCTTCGGCACATCCTAAACATACACCTTCTTTTTTTTTCTACTTGGAATTCGGGCATCCTTGTTACCATATGTCTTACATCGAGTAGATATTTGTAATGAAGGTGGGAAAACCTCCAATTCCAAAGTTCGGAATGAAGAGATGTGTCATAAGACATGACACCTACCTAAATTCCATCAGCTTGATACAATGAATCAACATGAAACCCAAGAGTAAAGGCATCTTTAACATTATTTTTCGAGCTAGTGCTAAAGGTTACCTTGTAGCCTTTGCCTTCCATTGCTGAGATGGACACCAGGTTCTTTTAGAGGTTAGGCGCATTTAATACATCCTGGAATTTCTAGCCTTCTTGAATGGTTGTCCTGTTCCTTGATTTCCAACATTCCTTTTACCTTTGCTATTGGATTTTCCATCCCTTCGATTACCGTGAGAGGGATTTTGATCATCGTCACGTGAGAGTCCTTTCTATAAGGGCATTCCCTTGCATAGGGACCTACTTTATTGCAAATGTAATATCATCCTTTTCTTCCACCCTTAGGTCAAGCCTTTCTTTTTTATTTAGACTCGGAATTATTTCTTTTCTTAGCATGAGAAGAAAAGGCAGCAGGAGGACCTTTAGGCAAGGGCATTTCTTGCTCTCCTACCCTTGTTTCTTCTAGAATGCATCTAGCCATTAATTCCTTGAAACCAGGAATTACATGATTGTTTAGAAGAGTAGTCTTGAACATGTACCATTCGGATGGTAATCCTCTAAGAGTCTAAGTTCCATTTCCCTATCAGAAAGATTTTCTCTGAAGTATAGGAGGTTGTTCCTAATCTCAGTGATTCGTAAGAAGTATGCTTGCATATTCTCATCTTTACCCTTCTTTAATTCCTTTAGCTTATTTCTAAGAAACAAGACTTGATTGGCATCATTAACTTTAAATAAAATCACCAGTCTATCGTAGATTTCCTTGGTTCATATTGGAGATGTAGGCCACCAAGCGCATGTCAATAGAGTCCCAGATGATCTTCTTTGCTTTAACTTCTTTGTTTTTCCATTTGTTCCTGGCAGCAGGAAGTGCATTTGATGGAGGTTGAACAATATTGCCTCTGACATGATCCAACACTCCTTGATCCTCAAAGGTTATATCGATGGACATCTTCCATCCGTGATGGTCAACTTTCTCACAGAGCTTATCCTCAACAGGAAAGAGTGATGAGGACCCCATAGTTCTTTTAGGATAGCCTTGCCAATCTTCTCTTCGGTGATTGTTCTTTCTCTTGCTCAGGCTTTGTTTTCACCTTAACTCTAATTCCATGTTAAGATATGGTATGTTCTATGCTTATAGAAATTTACTTCTTTTATTATTATTATCCACAGATTAGCAATCACATGTACATAAAGTAAAGTGTAGATAGAACATTAAACGATTGACAGAAAATAATCCAAGACAAGAGACACAAGATGTGGCGGCTAGCCAGGGAAAAACCCCACAATTTGTGGGGAAAACCTTTGATCAAATATTCTTTTATATTCAATAATTTAGCAGAGAGAACTACTACAATAAATCTGATTTATATCAGTAGTAGCAAACCCTAGATCAGCAGCATCAGCATTAGCAGCTTCATCATCAAACTAGGGCAGACGATATCTCACAAATCGACTGTTGGATCAGCTTGATTCCACCACCAAAAGTTGCGGCTTTCATAGGAGGTTTAGATAAACCTATAGTGTAGTTCAGATGAGGATATCTTCTGGTCCACGTAGGTCAAACTTTACTTCTGCAGTTGTAGCTTCAGCTTCAACAACTTCCTTCAAATTAGGGCAGTCGATATCTTGCAAACCATCCGTCGGATTGACATGATTCAACCACCAAAAGTTGCAGATTTTAGAGGAGGTTCAGATGAACCTATAGTGTAGTTCAGATGAGGATATATTCTGGTCCATGTAGATCAAACTTTACTTTTGCAGTTGCAGCTTTAGTTTCAGCAGCTTCCTTCAAACTAGGGTAGTCAATATCTTGCAAACCATCCATCAGATTGACTTGATTCCACCACCAAAAGTTGCATCTCTTAGAGGAGGTTTATATGAACCTACAATGCAGTTCATATGAGGAGATATTCTAGCCCACACAGGTCAAACTTTAGTTTTGCAGTTGTAGCTTCAATTTCAGCAGCTTCTGGCTTCACATGTGTGAGGGAGATACCCTTTTCTGCGTAGTAGAGTGTTAGCACCTAAATCTGCCTTAGGTTGAAGGAAGGAAAAATTCAGGGTAACCACAAACCATGCTTAGTCTGGTAGCTAGCCCTACCAAAACAAGATAGGGCTCTATCTGTGTCACACTCAGTGAATAGATACACAATATGGTCTGAGATGACTTGCAGTGAAATGTTGATTTTAGGCTAGTAAATGAATATGGAAACAAGAAGCAAATTTTTATAAATGACTGAGTTTCTGGGATGTATGGGACCAACGAATAGGAATGAGCAGAGAATTTAACACAAAGGAACAGATTACTTTGTGAGGCAAGATAGGCAGAAAGTCGAACAACTAAATTTGAAATAATGCGGAATGGAAAGATTGTTTAGGAGGGTGAAAAGGGCATAAATACATGAATCATTTTCAACAGAAGAAGAACACAGAACTTGAAACTTTCCCATAGGCAGAGCAATAAACATGAATTCTACCTTATCTTACTTAGAAAATTTCACTGGAAATGAATATGAATGAACTGTGAAACATAACGAAATACATATGAAACATAAAGAGAACACATTT
>APFE030746983.1:81208-101594 GCA_000404065.3 Pinus taeda
CATAGCAGCGTGAATTGATTGTTGCTAGACCCATTTTGGGCTAGTGGGATCGCCTCTGTCCGCAGAGGGGATTTACCTGTTTAACATTATGCCATGGGGAAATAGAACAACCAAGAGTTGGGGAGTTTTTTGAAATCATTACCAAGTGGAAGTGGAAAGCCAACCATTAGTTACAGGTGCAGCGTTACAAAAATGACAAATGGCTTGGGTGACTGCTCGCCTTCCTTTGCCACTTGGATAGAAGCCAACCTTTAGTGAAAATATTCTTTAAAATTTGCCTTAGGTTCCGAAAAAGTGTAGTGTAAATGCACGGGCCCACTTGGACAAAGTCGCGAATCGAAATGTCACGAAGAGGATGTGATTTTGGCCTTTTTGTCTATATGCGCCACGCCCAAATCTATATCCGCCGCGCCAAGTTGGAGGCAATTTTGAGGTACCTTCTGGAGTCCAAATTGTGCACAAGTGTATTTGTTGAAAAGCCTGGCCTGTCTACATTCCAACCCAAGTGGAATTTCTGAATTTGGTGCTCATTTGCCCCTCCAAAACCTCATTCTCCCAAGACTGCTTCCTGTGTGTCAAAATAGGGGTAGAGAGGTCATTTTTTGAGTGTTTTTGACCTCCTGGGGACTCAAAACATGCCCAAACTTCTTTTCCATGCACCATCAGGCATGATTTTCCATGTTGAATCAAAAAATGCAATCCATTTGTGATTTGGAGCTCCCAATCCTAAGCGTCGTGCCAGTGGGCGATGCACAGGGAGAAAAACCCTCTGTTCTGCCCAAAAATTTGTCATGTGACCAAAATTGTCCCAATTTTTTTGAAAATTGGGCTGGAGATTCCCTATGAAGTGCTATGCTGGGCCATAGAGGCTTCAGCCAAGATTCGAAGCTGATCTTGCTCTTTTTTCCTCTTTGTTGCTTTGCTCAATTTCACCTTCAAACTTCTTATCTAAGCCTTTGAACTCATGTTCCATGCCCTATAGTGATAAACAATCCGCCTCAATATGGTTTTGTCCTTGTCGGCCTTCTCTAGTAGTCTCTCTAGGTGGATGCTGATTCGCTCAAGCCAAGACTCTCGATCATTGTTAATCTCTTGCTCTAACGGAGTGAGCTCAATCCTCCTATGTTGGGCAGCTTGGCGGTTCTCACGGATGTTTTGCAGCTCCATGATCTCATGTTGGTCCTCGAGCTATTTGTTCTTATGCTCCAAATACCTGATATTCCACTTGGCCCTCTCCAAATTGAGAGACAAGGCTTGGATCTCCGTTTGCTGCTCTTGGATGCTCCTCCTAAATTTGGCTCTCTCCACATCTGTATCATCATCATGAATGAGGATGAAGTCGGCCTCTTTTTCACCTGATGGCCCCTCGTCATGCATGGGCCTGTTGCCCTTGTCCTGTACCTGTGTTTCCGATGTTGGAAGCAAGGCCCCTTCCACCCCGGGTGGAGATAACACTTGCTTTGCTGTTGCAAACAATTGTCTACTGCCTTTCTGATAGGTGATAAATACTAGCATAGTAGTGGTCTCATGGTGCTCATACTGATGAGAAGGACCACCTATCTCATGTTCAACCTCTGATAATACCTGTGAAGTGCTGAAGAGGTCACATGAGATGAAGTCATCCCAAGTAATACCCTGTAATCCCAGCTGATGATCCACCAAAATCTTAATAAGAGCAAAGTGATAAACACTGTTAAGTTGCTGCTGAGGGGTCTTGTGCTGCATGAAGGTGTTAATCCTCTCTATGTTCCTGCAAATGAAATATGGGATGCTCATCATCCGTACTCTGGTAAAGTGCATGAGCAACTTGATGTGATAGTTATATAAACGAGAGAATCTCCCCTCACAGCTGAAGTACTTCATGATCAACTTCACGAGTGGAGCATATTCATCTTTCAAATATCTGAATGGAAAGACTCTTTGGAGCTGCCTCAAGAAACTTGCCTTAATGTAAGGCTCATAGTGCTGCCTATCAACCTTCTATTTCTTGTGCCATTGTTCTCCAACATTCTGTATGCCGGTTGCTATTGAGACAATTTCAGGTGTCAGTGTTAAGGTGACCCCTGCCAAGATAGAGTGACCTCCATGTAGGTGAAGCAAAAAAAAATGGGCCAACTCATGATGAACTCAAACATTAGCCACCCTTTGACAAAAATCAAAACATGATAGATTCTGGAAACATGACATAACAAGAGGGCAGGCCTATAATTCTGTGAGGGTGGTTGGCTCATTCCTAACATGTTTGCCACTTTTATGATGTCTCTGGGGAGCCTGTTCTTCCGAGGATGAATCACTTTGGGTTTCCATCTCATACTCTGATGAATGCTCAAATTCCATGACTACTGTATATGGACTGTGCTTGGGTGGCCTTTGATGATGGTATGAAACTATGTGTTGATATGATCTCTGCCACCAAGGGGAACAATGCAAAAAGGGAGTGTTAGGAAGGGGAGTAATATGATGGGATTAGGGGTTATGGGGAGAAATTTTCTTTAGGTACATGTAGGAGGGTTTTGGGATTTGATAAGGTAGCGTTTTGGGGTTTTGGGGTTTTACATTGACAAATGAGTGGAGGGGATAGGAAATAGGGGTTTAGTACTGTTTTAGAGTAGGGAAAATAGGGAAAAATGGGATAGAAAGGGAAAAATGAGAGGTGAAAGAGGATCCTTGGCATCAACACCACAAGTTTGTAACCCTAGCAACAATGTTTTGATGACTTCAAGTGGTAGGTTTAGGTGTTTTTTATTGCAATTATAAACAGCCATAACCATCATCCTATCCTCAAAATTTGATTAGCAAGCCAATATATAGACCCTACCTAGCAATTGGAAGGAATTCTAATGATTTGTGGCAATTTGGAACAATTTCGGGCCTTTGTGGGTGTGCACCGCGCAACAAACCCAGTGCGATGTGCTCTGTGCACCACGCTCTCTATGTGTGATGCGCCCCTTTGTGTGTGCTCCATGCTCTCTATGTGCACCATGCCCCTCTATGTGTGTGCCGCGCTCTCTATGTGCGCCGCGCCCCTCTGTGTGTGCGCCGCGCTCCTGAAAACGAATCCAAACTCACTCCAAACGTGTGCTTGCACTCTCAATCACTTTGCTATGTTTCTCTATAACCTTGGGGTGCACAATGACTTTGTTACTTGTGGAAACTTCTATATAAAGGCATTTGGAGTCATGGGTTCAATTTTTTCTTCTTCAAAACCCACTTTGCTAATGTCTTGTTTTGACACTTTCACTGATTTAATGCAACACTGAATTTCACTTCTCCCTTTGAATTTTTAACTAGAATGATGAAATTTTTGGCACTTTTTGCAGGGGTCGCATGACATGGAATTTGGCCAAGGAAACCATAAATGTGCCTAAAGAGATCAACCGGAAACGTTTTTTTGAAATTTATCCCAAATGAAAAACTGTTTGACTTTTCTTCAAAACAGAGTTTTGAAGAACAGTCGTAATCTATCAACATGACGATGAAGATATTTGAATCACAACTTTGTAAGGGCCTCCCTCAGGCCTGCATGGCTTTATTGGACATGGTTGAAGACCAAATTGACTAATCCCTAGACCTAATGACTAAAAATGACTCTCGTCCATTAAAATATCAAACATTAACTGTCATGGACTTTAGTGAACATTGACAAAAGACCTAAGCCAGCAGGTGCTAGACATGAGGGGAAATGACTAGCATGACCTTTTTCTTCAGATTATGGCATGCCCCTAGCAGAACGAAGTTGAGTGAATGTAGCGGGACACCTAGAAATGAGATGCAGAAAGGGTTTTTATCTCTGACGAAGGACTGACAAGATCGACTCTAACATTGGCTCCAATGGGGGATGGTAGCTCCAGCTCCATGGAGGTGCCAAGAACTGCAGATCTTTGGGTGAGCAGACAGTGCCTTCATCCATTAGGCTATGGAGTCAATATTTCGACAAACAACACAAGACTTTGACGTATTTATTGGCTGGAACTTGACTTAAACCGACTTAATTATGAAACCAACATGACTGAAAAACTGACTCAATGCAAAGGGAAATGACTCATGACTGACTTAACTAAAACAAGAACTGACAAAACTTATTCAATTGAAGCAGTCCATCAAGATTCTAGGGTTTCAAATTATGATGACAACCACCTGCATACTAATGCAATACGTACAATCATGTGTAATGTGTCTTCCAATGTAACCAATCAAGCAGATGCCTTCTTAATTGATTCTCTTGATCAAATCTCTTGATCAACAACAGATACTGGTAACTGGGCATCCAAAAACATAGTTGGCCATGATCTCCTTCATCACTGAATACTGCAATAATCACCTTCACTGCTGACTGCAACAGATTTTCCATTGGATCATGAAAACCATGAAGATTTTCCTCTTGCTGAAGAAACAAGGTGTCCTTTTCTTGTGATGCTGATATTTTTTCATAAATAAGAGTATGTTCCTGGTCTTCAAAAAATTCTGAACAAATAGATGAGCAGATTTCCTCTTCAAAGAATATTTCAAAACATGAGGCATATGAAGAAGAATCTGAAAGGGAATCCTGAATGATATGATTTTCTGTAGTTTGAATACACTGTAGGTCATCTTCATATGATATGACAGCCAGATTGTCTTTGCATTCATCAATCATGAGAAAAGAAACTTCAAATGATTCTTGAAACCCAACACAATCATTTATATCATCTACCACATATTCATCCAGAGAAAGCTTTTCATTTACTTGACTGCAGATCTCATCTTATTGTTTATGAACTGACTGAATTACCTCTTCATGAAGGCTTTGTTCTGATGACATGAGAAAATTTGAATTCAAAACTTTGTTTGCTTCATCCCAAATGGTTTCAACAATAGAGTTCTCTTTCATGGGACTTAGTACAAGGTTTTCTTGGTCATCACAATCTGAATCTACATCTGAAATGGTTGTCTTGACATTATCACATTCTGGAATTAGAACTGGACTTCCTTGCATGTTGTCTTCTTCTATGGACAGATCTGAACCAACCCTTTTTCTTTCATCACTTTCAGTCATATGGACATCTTCAACCTGCTGATCTATAAAGCTGTTCACCGGACTATCATCCTTTTCAAAAGAGGAAGAAGTTTCACCAACACTTTCTTGACCATGTATGCACTGCAAATCTGCTTTAGCTTGAGCTGAAACATGACCATGCAAGAGTTGATCTATCTCATCTTCAGACAAAGGAGATAAGACATTTTGTTTCCTTTTTGTCAAATAGTGATTGTCTTCAATATTTTCAAGTGAAGGAGTATATAAATTTTTCTCATGCTGCTGAACCATTTCATGTAATTCATGTTGACTATCAAGAGGCAAAACTCCATCTTCCACCTTACTAAAATCTTGATCACGCTGCAAATTTTCCTAATCATCTTCATGCTGCTGAAATGGGTTTTCATACAGGGCTTCTCTGATCTCTTCATCCATGAAATTATCATCTTCATAATATTTTTCAAGGTTCTCAATAAAACCACCAGCGTATTTGCAACAATAATGAACTAAATTTAATGTTGGATAAGAGTCCTCATACTTCTCAAAGAACATAGCATGAAAATCCTTTAAATAGTAAATACAAGCAAGCGGAAAACTTTCATACCAAGATTAGGCTTCACCTTCTAGAGTGGCTAGGAATATCTTCATTAAGCAATCTTCAAGAAAATCAACCTTCAACTTGCGAATATGCATGTGAAATCGGACTAGATGTAAAGAAGCGTCCTTCTTACCATCATCTTTAAATGTAGACAAATTCCTTGACAAATCTACTTTTGGAATATTATTTGGAAAGCCTGGAATGTGATCTCGGCTCATGGGACCGTATCTTCTTGCAATCCACTCCATTTTAAAAAATCTCAAAGCTACTCATCCCTCTGCAGTGGAGTCACCATGAAGCATCGGTTGCTGGATTCTTCAGTGAAAGGAGTCACCAGGTGAATGATTTCAGCCGTCTTCTTATGTCTGATCATTGTTCACCACCAACCATCAGATCTGAGCTTGATAGATGTACTGGGGCAAAACAATCTTCAAGAAAACCATTTTCTCCCCAGCGGATTCGCCAATATGTTAGCACCTAAATCTACCTTAGGTTGAAGGAAGGCAAAATTTAGGGTAACCACAAATCACGCTCAGTCTGGTAGCTAGCCCTACCAGAACAGGAGAGGGCTCTCTCTGAGTCATGCTCAGTGAATAGATACACAATATGGTCTGAGATGACTTGCAGTGAAATGTTGATTTTAGAATAGTAAATGAATATGGAAACAAGAAGTAAATTTTTATAAATGACTGAATTTCTGGGATGTATGGGACCAATGAACAACAATGAGCAGATAATTTAACACAAAGGCACAGATTACTTCGTGAGGCAAGACAGGCGGAAAGACTAGCAATTAAATTTGAAATAATGCGGAATGGAAAGATTGTTTAGGAGGGTGAAAAGGGCATAAATACATGAATCCTTTTCAATAGAAGAAGAACACAGATCGTGACACTTTCCCACAGGCAGAGCAATAAACATGGATTCTACGTTATCTTACTTAGAAAATTTCACTAGAAATGAATATGAATGAACTGTGAAACATAGTGAAATACATATGAAACATAAAGAGAATACATTTGCTACACTCACACCACAAGAATATCATGAAATAGAGCCGTTGCTTTTCATTAATCCTCTGTCAAAATATACAATGAAGAACTGAGTTTCTCTCCCATAGTCTCCCAGAAATTACAACCAAGAATTTGAAAATAGTTTGCATAGAACAAATAGACTATTCCATGTGGAAATAGAACAACCAAGAGTTGGGGAGTTTTTCGAATCATTACAAAGTGGAAGTGGAAAGCCAACCATTAGTTACAGGTGCAGCGTTACAAAAATGACAAATGGCTTGGGTGACTGCTCGCCTTCCTTTGCCACTTGGATAGAAGCCAACCTTTAGTGAAAATATTCTTTAAACTTTGTGTTAGGTGACGAAAAAGTGTAGTGTAAATGAGCGGGCCCACTTGGAGAAAGTTGCGAATTGAAATGTCGCGAAGCGGAAGTGATTTTGGCCTTTTTGTCTATATGCGCCGCGCTCAAATCTATATGCGCCACACCACTTTGGAGGCGATTTTGAGGTACCTGCTGGAGTCCAAATTGTGCCCAAGTGTGCTTGTTGGAAAGTCTGCCATGTCTACTTTCCCAACCAAGTGGAATTTTTGAATTGGGTGCTCATTTTCCCCTCCAAAACTTCATTCTCCCAAGACTGCTTCCTGTATGTCAAAATAGGGGTAGAGAGGTCATTTGTTGAGTGTTTTTGACCTCCTGGGGACTCAAAACATGCCCAAAATTCTTGTCCATGCACTAGCAGGCATTATTTTCCATGCTGAATCCAAAAATGCAAGCCACTTGTGATTTGGAGCTCCCAATCCTAAGCGTCGCGCCAGTGGCGTGCCGCACAGGGAGAAAAACCCTGTGTTGTGCCCAAAAATTTGTCATGTGACCAAAATTGTCCCAAAGTTTTTGAAATTTGGGTTGGTGGTTCCCTATGAAGTGCTATGCTGGGCCATAGAGGCTTTAGCCAAGATTCGAAGCCGATCTTGCTCTTTTTGCCTCTTTGTCACTTTGCTCAATTTCGCCTTGAAACTTCTTATTCAAGCCTTTGAACTCATGTTCCGTGCCATGTAGTGATAAACCATCTGCCTTAATATGGTTTTGTCCTTGTCGGCCTTATCTAGCAGTCTCTCTAGGTGGATGTTGATCTGCTCAAGCCACGAATCTTGGTCATTGTTAATCTCTTGCTCCAATGGAGTGAGCTCAATCCTCCTATGTTGGGCAGCTTGGCAGTTCTCATAGATGTTTTGCAGCTCCATGATCTGATGATGGTCCTCGAGCTGTTTGTTCCTCTACTCCAAATACCTGATAATCCACTTGGCCCTCTCCAAATTGAGAGACAAGGCTTGGATCTCCATCTGCTGCTCCTAGATGGTCCTCCTAAGTTTGGAACTCTCCACATCTGTATCATCATCATGAATGATGATGAAGTTGACCTCTTTTTCACCTGATGGCCCCTCATCATGCATGGGCCTCTTGCCCTTGTCCTGTACTTGTGTTGTTGATGTCGGAAGTGAGGCCCCTTCCACCCCGGGTGGAGATAACACTCACTTTGTTGCTGCAAACAACTGTCTACTGCCTCTCTGATAGGTGATAAATACTGACATAGTAGTGGTCTCATGGTGCTCATACTGATGAGAAGGACCACCTATCTCATGTTCAACCTCTGATAATACATGTGAAGTGCTAAAGAGGTCACGGGAGATGAAGTCATCCAAGTAATGCCATGTAATCCCAGCTGATTATCCACCAAAATTAATAAGAGCAAAGTGATAAACACTGTCAAGTTGCTGCTCAGGGGTCTTGTGCTGCATCAAAGTGTTCATCCTTTCTATGTTCTTGCAAATGAAATATGGGATGCTCATCATCCATACCCTGGTAAAGTGCATGAGCAACCTGATGTGATAGGCATATAAACGAGAGAATCTCCCCTCAAAATTGAAGTACTTCATGATCAACTTCATGAGTGGAGGATATTCATCTTTCAAATATCTGAATGGAAAGACTCTTTGGAGCTGTATCAAGAAATTGGCCTTAATATAATGCTCATAGTGTTTCCTATCAACCTTCTGTTTCTTATGCCATGGTTCTCCAACATTCGTTATGCCGGTTGCTAATGAGACAATTTCAGGTGTCAGTGTGAAGGTGATCCCTACCAAGATAGAGTGACCTCCATGTAGGTGAAGCACAAAAAGATAGGCTAACTCATGATGAACTTGAACATTAGCCACCCTTTGACAAAAATCAAAACATGATAGATGCTGGAAATATGACATAGCAAGAGGGCAGGCCTGTAATTCTGTGAGGGTGGTTGGCTCATCCCTAACATGTTTGCCACTTTTATGATGTTTCCAGGGAGCCTGTTCTTCCGAGGATGAATCACTTTGGGTTTCCATATCATACTTCGATGAATGCTCAGATGCCATGACTACTGTATATGGACTGTGCTTGGGTGGCCTTTGATGATGGTATGAAACTGTGTGTTGATATGATCTTTGCCGCCAAGGGGAACAATGCAAAAAGGGAGTGTTAGGAAGGGGAATAATATGATGGGATTAGGGGTTATGTGGAGAAATTTTGTTTAGGGACATGTAGGAGGGTTTGGGGATTTGAGAAGGTAGGGTTTTGGGGTTTTACATTGACAAATGAGTGGAGGAGATAGGGAATAGGGGTTTAATACTGTTATAGGGTAGGGAAAATAGGGAAAAATGGGATAGAAAGGGAAAAATGAGAGGTGAAAGAGGAGCCTTGGCATCAGCACCACAAGTTTGTAACCCTAGCAACAATGGTTTGATGACTTCAAGTGGTAGGGTTTAGGCATTTTTTATTGCAATTATAAATGGTCATAACCATCATCCTATCCACAAAATTTGATGAGAAAACCAAGATATAGACCCTACTTGGCAATTGGAAGGAATTCCTAACGATTTGTGGCAAATTTGGAACAATTTCGGGCCTTTGGGGGTGTGCGCCATGCAACAAACCCAGTGCGCCGTGCTCTGTGTGTGCGTTGTGCCCATTTGTATCCACCACTGCGGGGTCGCGCTCTGTGTTCCCCGCTCTCTATGTGCGTCGCTCCCCTATGTGTGTGTGCCATGCTCCTGAAAACGACTCCAAACTCACTCCAAACGCATGCTTGCACTCTCAATCACTTTGCTATGTTTTTCTATAATATTGGGTTGCACAATGATTTTGTTACTTGTGGAAACTTCTATATAAAGGCATTTGGAGTCATGGGTTCAATTTTTTCTTCTTCAAAAACCACTTTGCTAATGTCTTGTTTTGACACTTTTCACTGATTTAATGCAACACTGAATTTCACTTTTCCCTTTGAATTTTTAGCTAGAATGATGAAATTTTTGGCACTTTTTGCAGGGGTCGCATGACATGGCATTTGGCCAAGGAAACCATAACTGTGCTTGAAGAGATCAACCAGATTTTTTTTTTTGAAATTGATCCCAAATGACACACCGTTTGACTTTTCTTCAAAATAGAGTTTTGAAGAACAATCATTATCTGTCAACATGACGATGAAGATCTTTGAATCAAAACTTTTTAAGGGCCTCCCTCAGGCCTGCATGGCTTTATTGGACATGGTTGAAGACCAAATTGACTAATCCCTAGACCTAATGACTGAAAATGACTCTCGTCCATTAAAAGATCGAACATTAATTGTCATGGACTTTAGTGAACATTGACAAAAGACCTAAGCCAGCAGGTGCCAAACATGATGGGAAATGACTAGCATGACCTTTTCCGTCAGATTATGGCATGCCCCTAGTGGAATGCAGCTAAGTGAATGGAGCGAGACACCTAAAAATGAGATGCAAAAAGAGTTTTGATCTCTGACGAAGGACTGATAAGACCGACTCTAACATTGGCTCCAATGGGGGATGGTAGCTCCAACTCCTTGGAGGTGCTAAGAACTATAGATCTTTGGGTGAGTATATAGTGCCTTCATCCATTGGGCTATGGAGTCATTATTTCGACAAACAACACAAGACCTTTACACATTTATTGACTAGAACTTGACTTAAACCGACTTAATTATGAAACCAACATGACTGAAAAAACTGACTCAATGCAAAGGGAAATGACTCATGACTAACTTAACTAAAACAAGAACTGAAAAAACTTATTCAATTGAAGCAGTCCATCAAGATTCGAGGGTTTCAAATTATGATGACAGCCAAATGCATACTAATGCAATATGTACAATCATGTGTAATGTGTCTTCCAATGTAACCAATCAAGCAGATGCCTTCTTGATTGATTCTCCTGATCAAATCTTCTGATCAAAAACAGATACTGGTAACTGGGCATCCAAAAACACAGTTGACCATGATCTCCTTCATCACTGAATACTGCAATAATCACCTTCACTGTTGACTGCAATAGATTTTCCATTGGATCATGAAAAACATGAAGATTTTCCTCCTACTGAAGAAACAAGGTGTCCTTTTCTTGTGATGCTGATCTTTTTTCATAAATAAGAGTATGTTCCTGGTCTTCAAAAAATTCTGAATAAATAGATGAGCAGATTTCCTCTTCAAAGAACATTTCAAAACATGAAGCATATGGAGAAGAATCTGAAAGGGAATCCTGAATGATATGATTTTTTGTAGTCTGAATACACTGTAGGTCATCTTCATATGATATGACAGCCAGATTGTCTTTGCATTCATCAATCATGAAAAAAGAAACTTCAAATGATTCTTGAAACCCAACACAATCATTTATATCATCTACCACATATTCATCCAGAGAAAGCTTTTCACTTACTTGACTGCAGATCTCATGCTGTTGTTTATGAACTAACTGGATTACCTCTTCATGAAGGATTTGTTCTGATGACATGAGAACATTTGAATTCAAAACTCTGTTTTCTTCACCCCAGATTGTTTCAGCAGCAGAGTTCTCTTTCATGGGACTTAGTACAAGGTTTTCTTGGTCATCACAATCTGAATCTACATCTGAAATGGTTGTCTTGACATTATCACATTCTGGAATTAGAACTGGTCTTCCTTGCATGTTGTCTTCTTTTATGGACAAATCTGAACCGACCCTTTTTCTTTCATCACTTTCAGTCATATGGACATCTTCAACCCGCTGATCTATAATGTTGTTCACCGGACTATCATCCTTTTCAAAAGAGGAAGAAGTTTCACCAACACTTTCTTGACCATTTATGCACTACAAATCTGCTTTAGCTTGAGTTGGAACATGACCATACAAGAGTTGATTTATCTCGTCTTCAGACAAAGGAGAGAAGACCTTTTGTTTCATTTTGCTCAAATAGTGATTGTCTTCAATATTTTCAAGTGAAGGAGTATATAAATTTTCCTCATGCTGTTGATCCATTTCATGTAATTCATGTTGACTATCAAGAGGCAAAACTCCTTCATCTTCCACCTTACTAAAATCTTGATCATGCTGCAAATTTTCCTGATCATCTTCATGCTGCTGAAGTGGGTTTTCGCACAGGGCTTCCATGATCTCTTCATCCATGAAATTATCATCTTCATAATATTTTTCAAGGCTTTCAAGAAAACCGTCAGCTTATTTGCAACAGTAATGAACTAAATTTAATGCTGGATAAGAGTCCTCATACTTCTCAAAGAACATAGCATGAAAATCCTTTAAACGGTAAATACAAGCCGGCGGCAAACTTCCATACCAAGATTGGACTTCACCTTCTAGAGTGGCCAGGAATATCTTCATTAAGAAATATTCAGGAAAATCAACCTTCAACTTGTGAATATGCATGTGAAATCGGACTAGATGTAAAGCAACGTCCTTCTTACCATCATCTTTAAACGTAGACAAATTCCTTGACCAATCTACTTTCGGAATCTTATTTGGAAAGCCTGGAATGTGATCTCGACTCATGGGAGCGTATCTTCTTACAATCCGATCCATTTTAAAAAATATCAAAGCTACTGATCCCTCTGCAGTGGAGTCACCATGAAGCATCGGTTGCTGGATTCTTCAGTGAAAGGAGTCGCCAGGTGAATGATTTTAGCCGTCTTCTTATGTCTGATCATTGTTCACCATCAACCATCAGATCTAAGCTTGATAGATGTACTCGGGAAAAACAATATTCAAGCAAACCATTTTCTCCCCAGCGGATTTTCCACTATGTTAGCACCTAAATCTGCCTTAGGCTGAAGGAAGGAAAAATTCAGGGTAACCACAAACCACGCTCAGTCTGGTAGCTAGCCCTACCAGAACAGAAGAGGTCTCTCTCCTAGTCACGCTCAGTGAATAGATACACAATATAGTTTGAGATGACTTGCAATGAAATGTTGATTTTAGACTAGTAAATGAATATGGAAAAAAGAATCAAATTTTTATAAATGACTGAGTTTCTGGGATGTATGGGACCAACTAACAACAATGAGCAGAGAATTTAACACAAAGGCACATATTACTTCGTCAGGCAAGACAGGCAGAAAGTATAGCAATTAAATTTGAAATAACGCGGAATGGAAAGATTGTTTAGGAGGTTGAAAAGGGCATAAATACATGAATCATTTTCAACAGAAGAAGAACACAGAACGTGAAACTTTCCCACAGGCAGAGCAATAAACATGAATTCTACCTTATCTTACTAGAAAATTTCACTGGAAATGAATATGAATGAACTGTGAAACATAACGAAATACATATGAAACATAAAGATAACACATTTGCTACACTCACACCATAAAAATCTCATGAAATAGAGCCGTTTCCTTTCATTATTCCTCTGTCAAAATATACAACGAAGAACTTAGTTTCTCTCCCACAGTCTCCCAGAAATTACAACCAAGCATTTGCAAATAGTTTTCATACAATAAATAGACTATGCCATGGGGAAATAGAATGACCAAGAGTTGGGGATTTTTTCAAATTATTACAAAGTGGAAGTGGAAAGCCAACCATTAGTTACAGGTGCAGCGTTACAAAAATGACAAATGGCTTGGGTGACTGCTCGACTTCCTTTGCCACTTGGATAGAAGCCAACCTTTAGTGAAAATATTCTTTAAACTTTGTCTTAGGTGCTAAAAAAATGTAGTGTAAATGAGTGGGCCCACTTGGAGAAAGTCGCGAAGCGGAAGTGATTTTGGCCTTTTTGTCTATATGCACCGCGCCCAAATCTATATGCACCACGCCACTTTGGAGGCAATTTTGAGGTACTTTCTTGAGTCCAAGTCGTACCCAAGTGTGCTTGTTGGAAAGCCTGCCCTGTCTACTTTTCCACCCAAGTGGAATTTCTAAATTTGGTGCTCATTTTCCCCTCCAAAACTTCATTCTCCCAAGAATGCTTCCTGTGTGTCAAAATAGGGGCAGGGAGGTCATTGTTTGAGTGTCTTTGACCTCCTGGGGACTCAAAACATGCCCAAACTTCTTCTCCATGCACCAGCAGGCATGATTTTTCATGCTGAATCCAAAAATGCAAGCCATTTGTGATTTGGAGCTCCAAATCCTAAGCGTCGCGCCAGTGGTGCGGCGCACAGGGAGAAAAATCCTGTGTTGTGCCCAAAAATTTGTCATGTGACCAAAAGTGTCCCAAATTTTTTGAAATTTGGGCTGGAGGTTCCCTATGAAGTGCTATGCTGGGCCATAGAGGCTTTAGAAAAGATTATAAGCCTATCTTTCTCTTTTTTCCTCTTTTGCCTCTTTGTCGCTTTGCTCAATTTCGCCTTCAAACTTCTTATCCGAGCCTTTGAACTCATGTTCCATGCCCTGTAGTGATAAACCATCCACCTCAATATGGTTTTGTCCTTATCGGCCTTCTCTAGCAGTCTCTCTAGGTGGATGTTGATCCGCTCAAGCCAAGACTCTCGGTCATTGTTAATCTCTTGCTCCAATGGAGTGAGCTCAATCCTCCTATACTAGGCAGCTTGGCGGTTCTCACAGATGTTTTACAGCTGCATGATCTCATGCTGGTCCTCAAGCTGTTTGTTCCTCTACTCCAAATACCCGATAATCCACTTGGCCCTCTCCAAATTGAGAGACAAGGCTTGGATCTCCATTTGCTGCTCCTGGATGGTCCTCCTAAGTTTGGCACTCTCCACATCTGTATCATCATCATGAATGAGGATGAAGTCAGCCTCTTTTTCACCTGATGGCCCCTCGTCATGCATGGGCCTCTTGCCCTTGTCCTGTACCTGTGTTGCTGATGTTGGAAGTGAGGCCCCTTCCACCCCGGGTGGAGATAACACTCGCTTTGCTGCTGCAAACAACTGCCTACTACCTCTCTGATAGGTGATAAATACTGGCATAGTAGTGGTCTCATGGTGCTCATACTGATGAGAAGGACCACCTATCTCATGTTCAACCTCTAATAATACCTTTGAAGTGCTGAAGAGGTCACGGGAGATGAAGTCATCCAAGTAATGCCTTGTAATCCCAGCTGATTATCCACCAAAATCTTAATAACAACAAAGTGATAAACACTGTCAAGTTGCTGCTGAGGGGTCTTGTGCTGCATCAAGGTGTTCATCCTCTCTATGTTCCTGCAAATGAAATATGGGATGCTCTTCATCCATACCCTGGTAAAGTGCATGAGCAACCTGATGTGATAGGCATATAAATGAGAGAATCTCCCCTCACAGCTGAAGTACTTCATGATCAACTTCATGAGTGGAGCATATTCATCTTTCAAATATTTGAATGGAAAGACTCTTTGGAGCTGCCCCAAGAAATTAGCCTTAATGTAAGGCTCATAGTGTTGCCTATCGACCTTCTATTTCTTATGCCATGGTTCTCCAACATTCGGTATGTCGGTTGCTAATGAGACAGTTTCAGGTGTCAGTGTGAAGGTGACCCCTGCCAAGATAGAGTGGCCTCCATGTAGGTGAAGCACAAAAAGACGGGCTAACTCGTGATGAACTCGAACATTAGCCACCCTTTGACAAAACTCAAAACATGATAGATGCTAGAAACATGACATAGCAAGAGGGCAGGCCTGTAATTCTGTGAGGGTGGTTGGCTCATCCCTAACATGTTTGCCACTTTTATGATGTCTCCGGGGAGCCTGTTCTTCCGAGAATGAATCACTTTGGGTTTCCATCTCATACTCTGATGAATGCTCAGATGCCATGACTACTGTATATGGACTTTGCTTGGGTGGCCTTTGATGATGGTATGAAACTGTGTGTTGATATGAGCTCTGCCACCAAGGGGAACAATGAAAAAGGGAGTGTTAGGAAGGGGAATAATATGATGGGATTAGGGTTTATGGGGAGAAATTTTGTTTAGGGACATGTAGGAGGGTTTGGGGATTTGAGAAGGTAGGTTTTTGGGGTTTTACATTGACAAATGAGTGGAGGGGATAGGGAATAGGGGTTTAGTACTGTTTTAGGGTAGGGAAAATATGGAAAAATGGGATAGAAAGGGAAAAACGAGAGGTGAAAGAGGAGCCTTGGCGTCAACACCACAAGTTTGTAACCCTAGCAACAATGGTTTGATGACTTCAAGTGGTAGGGTTTAGGCATTTTTTATTGCAATTATAAATGGTCATAACCATCATCCTATCCACAAAATTTGATGAGCAAGCCAAGATATAGACCCTACCTGGCAATTGGAAGGAGTTCCAAACGATTTGTGGCAAATTTGGAACAATTTCGGGCTTTTGTGGGTGTGCGCCGCATAACAAACCTAGTGCACCATGCTCTATGTGTGCGCTGTTCCCTTGTGTATCCACCACTACAGGGTCGCGCTCTGTGCGCCACGCTCTCTATGTGCGCTGCGCCCCTCTGTGTGTGTGCCGCGCTCCTGAAAACGACTCCAAACTCACTCCAAACGCGTGCTTGCACTCTCAATCACTTTGCTATGTTTTTCTATAATCTTGGGGTGCACAATAACTTTGTTACTTGTGGAAACTTCTATATAAAGGCATTTGGAGTCATGGGTTCAATTTTTGCTTCTTCAAAACCCACTTTGCCAATGTCTTGTTTTGACACTTTTCACTGATTTAATGCAACACTAAATTTCACTTTTCCATTTGAATTTTTAGCTAGAATGATGAAATTTTTGGAAATTTTTGCAGGGGTCGCATGACATGGAATTTGGCCAAGGAAACCATAACTGTGCCTGAAGAGATCAACTGGAAACTTTTTTTTGAAATTTATCCCAAATGACACACTGTTTGACTTTTCTTCAAAACAAAGTTTTGAAGAACAATAGTAATTTGTCAACATGACGATGAAGATCTTTAAATCACAACTTTTTAAGGGCCTCCCTTAGGCCTGCATGGCTTTATTGGACATGGTTGAAGGCAAAATTGACTAATCCCTATACCTAATGACTGAAAATGACTCTCGTCCATTAAAAGATCGAACATTAACTGTCATGGACTTTAGTGAACATTGATAAAATACCTAAGCCAACAGGTTCCATACATGAGGGGAAATGACTAGCATGACCTTTTCCATCAGATTATGGCATGCCCCTAGTGGAATGCAGTTGAGTGAATGGAGCGGGACACCTAAAAATGAGATTCAGAAAGAGTTCTGATCTCTGACAGAGGATTGACAAGACCGACTCTAACATAGAGAAGAGACTCTTTAACGCGCAGTAGATAGAGAGAGATGTTATGAGATGAGTGAATCCAAATGAGGAAAATTTCTCCTATATTTATACACAACATTGGTGTTTGAATATATGCGACTTTTGGGCTTCTGAGCCTACATGAGTTGTAGGTTGGCTTGATAATAATTCCATAATCAAAATAAATTCATATCTCCATGAATACTTATTGGAATCAGATAATCTTTATATCAATCCTACACCTCTCGACGAGAGGAATCTAATAAATGTATTATCAGCCATGAATATGATGACCCACATGAAGTTTGGCCCTAGTTTCCAATTTTAACAATATGAAGAGAAGTGGGTTCGAAGGCCTAGATGGCATTAAATTGGGCTATAACTCCATGGTGGCCCTTTTTTAACAATTTTTCCATCCTATGTGAGCTGATTATAGAGGGAGCACCCGCCTGGAGTCCACGGAGGGTATGTGTGTGGTTTTTCTCCTTAAATCTCATATATAACTCCTGGAAATCCATTGTGATTAGGCCGAGTGTGCGGAGCCATTTAGCACCCAAGACAATGTCACACCCTCCCATGTGTATGTCAAACATGTGCGTATTTAGCTGATAATCCCCCATTTGAAGTTTGACATTTTCATAGTGGCCTTCACATTTCATTCTCCCCCCATTAGCAATTTTGACCTGGAAATTAGAGACCGCTCTTACAAAACAATATACTGGCTCAAAGACTCTTTGATGGATAAAGTTATGCATACTTCCATTATCAATCAAGACTACTACAAGGTGATGCTTGATAAAACCTCTGATTTTTAGAGTTTGGAGAGAATAAATCCTTGCCAAAGCATGAAGCGAGATAATCGATTCGTCAGGTGTAGCTGGGAGCACATTGTTTGGCGGGTTGTCCTCATCTTCCTCCTCTAGTTCCTCAAATGGTGGGGCTTCCTCTAATGAACTGTGATCAGTAACATCAATTTGAAATAATTTTGGTTCCTTGCATTTACGCCCTAGGGAGTATATTTCATCACAGTAGTAACACAATCCTTGCTTTCTTCTTTCCACCATTTCCGTTGGTGACACCTTTTGAACCTTAAGTGTTTGGGTGGTGCTTGGAGCTTGGGTGGGACGACCCTTGGCTATGAAATTTGGATGAGTTGACTAGGTTTCTAACACACATTCTACTTCATGAGCTATCTTGCAAGCATCTAGCCATGAGATTAGGAGTTGCAGTCGGACGTGGGCTTGTATGGCTTCTTTGAGACCACTGACAAAACATTCCAAGTTGAACTCATCTCATAGAACTCTTGTGCGGAAGGCTAAGGATTAAAAGTCTGTAATATATTCTTGCACTTTTCTTGTCTATAGGAGCTTTGTAAGACGACAAAAAAAACTTAGATTCATGGTTGAATCGATCTGAAAGGGATTTTTGTGAATACCTGCCTACCCACACTTAGCTGAGTCACATCATCTCTGATGTGATTCAATGTGAAATATTGCTCCATTTGTGCTATCTATGTGGCCGGACGAGATCCATCAAATTTATACATGTCCAGCTTGGGTGTGTTAGAAAATTATATATTATGGAGCAATGGAACACATAAAATATTGAAGAAATATAAATACAAAAAATGCATAAAACAAACACAGATGTACGTGGTTCACCCAGTTTGGGCTACATCCACCCTGAACAGCCAGTCCTTCCTTTCTATTATCCAGCAAAATGAAGAGACACAACCTACAACAGATCCATTGTAATATCCTCTGTTTTCTCTCACAGTCTCACCTCTTCGTTTCTCGCTCACAGAATACACATCTATTACACAGCCTCAAATACAATGCCCTCATACAAAGAGAGGGGTTGCCTTCTAGGGCAAAAAACCCTAGCTAAACATAAGTTCTACGATAAAATCATCCGCCTAATGAACGACCTAGATTGACTAGAAATTATTATACTTTTACAAGGAAATTTTACATTTGTTTTCTGCGTCAGGGGCGTTGCCCCCAAGCCCCCACTGGGGGACCGCTGGCCCCCGGACCCCCGCAGGGGGGACAAGTCCCCCCTGCACCCCCCCGCGTGGAGGGGTGTACAAACTTCCTGGGGTATACATCAGGCTGAAACAAAGACCTCTGAACAATCATGCTCCACACACAACAATCTCCCACTTGGAGAATGATTGTAGCAACTCCATCGCTGCTTCATTTGCTGGACAATGACTCCTCCCTTGGACCTGGCTGTTCCTCATCTTCATCGTCATCCTTGAAGACCAATTGAAACTGAGCATGTTCTCAACTTCTCCCTGGTTACAACTTTTGTTAGCATATCTGCAGGATTCTGGCTAGTGTGTATCTTTTCCAGCTTCAACTGTCCATCTTCCAAAACTGATCGTATGAAATGGTACTTGAGCTGTATGTGTTTAGTCCTGGAATGAAATGCTGAGTTCTTTGCAAGATGAATGGCACCTTGGCTATCACTGTATAACGTGCCCTTATCATGCTCCTTACCCAATTCACCCATAAACCTTTGTAACCAGATCATTTCTTTACTAGCCTCTGTAGCAGCCAACATACTCTGCTTCTGTGTTAAAGTCGCAACAACACTTGGTTTTTGAACCCAAACTGCAGCTGTTCCACCAACAGTGATACATATCCTTGTTAGTGCTCCTCCTGTTATCTCTGTCACCTTTGCCATATCTGCATCAACATATCCCTGTAGAGAATTGTGTTGAACCACCAAAGCTAATGCTTTGATCTTGTTGGTACCTTTCAAATATCTGAGAACATTTCACTCCATCCAATGTTCCTTCCGATTGTTCATGTACCTGTTACAACTCCCCACTTGCATGTGCAATTCAGGCCTTGTGCACGGACCATTGCATACATTAAGCTTCCAACTGCTGATGCATATGGAACTTAGACATAATCCATGTCTTCCTTGGGTCTTTGGGCACATTTCCTTGCTAAGTTTTGAAATGGCTAGCAAAAGGTGTACTAACTGGTTTTGCATTGTGCATATTAAATATTTTCAACACCTTTTGTATGTACTCATTCTGAGACAATGTTAATTTACGATTTTCCTGTCTCTAGTTATTCTCATACCAAGGATTTGTTTTGCAGCTCCCAAATCCTTCATTGCAAATGAATTTGCCAATTTTCTTTTGAGCACATTTATTTCCTGCATGTTAGACCCTGCAACAAGCATGTCATCTACATACAATAACAATATAATATAGCTGCCATCATTTT
>APFE030746986.1:0-13250 GCA_000404065.3 Pinus taeda
CTCGACTGCTAAGGAGAGGGATGGTGGATCGAGCCAGTCATAGGTAAACGTTCTCAAAGTGCCATGTTCATGAAATAGAAAATCGACTTCGTGTCCTGATGATAGATTTCCCATCGGACCCCCTAAAGAGTACTTTTTCAAGACAAAACGATTGAATGATTCAAACTCCGGTTTAGGGACGTTAATAGATGCACTCAATTTTCTGGTGAGCTAAACCTTTCAGATCAGGCAGATAACATTTGATAAAGAGCAAGTAATATATTCCTCCCCTTAATAGTCGAGCATGCTCAATCCTTGCCCTCGGAAGCACAAGACCTCCGGACCTTATCTATGTTGCATCACTTTCAAAAGCCTTCGGGAAAGTCCACTAATAACGCCTGATGAAGTTGGGATGCCTGATTGGATGGATGGGAAAATCTGGCTATCGTCAACGTCGTTCAACATACCATAAACGACACGGAAATGGCCTTTGAAGGGGGTTGATGGGTTGTTAGAAGAGTGCGAGTCAGAACCTAATGAGCAAGGAGATAGGTCGGTCTCATCAGGCTAACCGGATAGGTACATTTCTCCATGGGCCAAGGGTTGGGTACCAACGTGTGGATCAAGCACTGGAATGAAGGAAGATGGATCAGGGACTGTTCTCGTATCGTTCCTTTGGTACGGTCGCAAGACTGATAACGAGGTGTGTCCGGAAAGCATCTTTATATACGGTTTATGAGAACAGGTTAGTTCACTGTTTCAGGATTGATGGAGTTGGTGCCTCTGTCTGGTCTTAACAAGGTTTCCGGGATGTGTCCAGTATACCCACAAGCAATTGCTCAAAGGCAAGAAACCTAATGAACGGCCTTCCCTCACTTCCATCATAGCATATGTGTGTAGCCTAGCCCATCCATAAGGAACATACTAACTAACTAACTCGCTTGGTTGAGGTTCAGAGAAGGACCGACATAACTCAGTTTAGGGTCGACCTATCCACCATTTAGGTAGGTACTTGACCTATCTATCTATTCAGTAAGTAGTAAGTCGAGGAAGAGGGCTCTACCAGTCAATAAGTGATGTGATTCTATTTATGATAAAGAAAGTGGGGGATTTCATTCATGCCCCAGATCGCCATTAACCAAGCCACATTCACCATAACAACCCCCCCGTCATCTAAAGGAAACAACGCCACGAACAACTTGTTATCACTTAAAACCACAGTTCACCTATGTCCAAAGATTCATATTTAAAAAAAAAAAAAAAATTGGTTTAAGTCAATAGGTTTTTAGGTGTGTCACTTTGAAGTTAGTTTTTCTAAAGGTATTGATGTGAGTCCTTGTAAAAACCGTTAGATACCCTCCCTCATTATAGTTAAAGCATGTCTTGTCTTGAGTACATCATTCTGATTTTGCGCAGTTTCGCAGCGCGATCTGATTGGCTAATTTAGCTGCGCAATCATTTTTCCACCTTTCCGCAGCATATCATTGAGCAGCCATTTCGTAGCGCGGGGTGTCATTTCATAATTGTCTGCGCTACGAAATCAGGGATTCGGGGTTTTTTGCAGCATATTTCCTTGAAATGTCAAATCTAGGGAGGTGAGTCATAAGAATCGTTCAAATTTTGTCAGTCGATGTCCTCTCCAGGTCATGATAGGATTCATTCCGCCATCAGATTTAGGATCACGCACATGAGAATTATTTTAAGAAATCTTATGAGGTATGGTAGTGTCATAATGTTTATTCATGATGCATTAATGTGCCTGTTCTATGATGAACGTTTGAAAAAAGCAAAAAGAAGCCCGAGTTCTCATTTAAAAAGAGATCACTGCAAGCGAGCCTGCATTCCAAAGCCGAAGCTGTTGTGTAAATTGAAGTTGCTGATTAAGTTCTCTGTGTAAGGATATTTTGAGCGAGATGGAGAAAAGAGAGCATAGATCTGGAAGATGTCTAAGAACCGAACCAGAAGGACTCGATCTTACGATCAAAGATAAAGGGGTAGCACGAGCTTTTAAAGAGGCTGGGTGCTGGAGGTTCTGTGAAAAATTAAAGGGTGGACACACAGAGGTAACTAAAGCCTTCGCATTAAATTTCACTGGCTTAAATTCTAAGGTTGCATTGCTAGAGTTCCCTGTGTCCCCGCAAGCTATTTCTGCTGTCACCGAAATTCCAAGAAGTGGACAGGAATGGTTCAAGAATTTTAAGTTTGACATGACTCCATGTAAGGAGTTTCTGAAGGATCAATATGCAAACGAGGACCTCACTAAAGCGCTGCCAAGGAATTATATAAAAGAGCATTATGCTCTGCTCCTCACAGCCATCCAGAAATACCTCACATGCGAGGGAAGGTACACTAAAGTTTACTCTCATCACTTCAAACTCTTGCTACATTTCACAGGAAAGGCGTCAATAGACATCCCTTTTTATTTATTCAGAAGTCTTGGTAAAATGTGCGACAAAGTTCAATTCAAAAGGGATAATTATGAGACTTCTCTTTTCCATCATGGTTTAATTAAGTTATTGGTGTTAGATAGCCTGCATAAAATTGGTAGGGATTGGGACTCTTTAATTTTTATGTCCGGGTTCCAAAGCAAAACAGGTCTTACCCCATTGCCAGACAGAGAAAAAGAAAGAACAATTCAAGAGCCTACATTGGCTGAGCTTAAGAAGGAGGCTAAAGACCGAAAGAAACACCATATTAAGCCAAGGAAATCAGAGAAACATGTGGTCATAAAAGAGACACCCAGAACATCCAAGGAGAAAATTAAACATCAGAAAGATGCATCAAAGCCAAGTGGAGTTGCACAAGTAACAAGGATCAGAACTAGAAGCCAGCTAAGCAGAGAAAAAGGAAAATCAGTAGCAGTGGAAGACAACCCTATGTCAAAGGCTAGTCTAAAGGATTTGCTGGAGGCAATTGACTTTGAACAAGACACATCAGTAAAGGTGGAGCCTATGCCAATTGATCTAACCCAGTCATCCCCTGATAGCTCCAAAAAATCAAAAGCCTCAAAAAGGCTAAGGTTTGAGGAGGCTGGTAAGGAATTCATGGTCAAACCCCGAAGACCAATCACCAGGAGACAAATCCAAGCAGCAGAGCAAGTCCATAAAGATGAGGTAACTGCCAAGGTAACGACAACAAAAGAAACCAGGCAATTGCCTAAGGCAGAGAAGAAAGAGAAAGCAGAGGAAACCAAAAGAATAATTTATACCAGAGGACAGGCCAAACAAATGGGAAAGCAGATAGCTCAGGCAGAAAAAACAAAGGAGAGCAAAAAGAAAGATATGAAGGAAAAAGCTCCTATTGTCAAGAAAGATAAAACCTCATCTACAAAGGAGAAATGGGAAGCAACTGATAAAGAAATGGCTGATTTAGAAAAAACAGTATCAGAGATTGCAGCCATGGAGAATGAACTTGCAAAACTAAAAGCTCAGTTAGGCAAGTTAGCTGCTAAATAAATTGAAAATGTTTTAGGTTAGATGTTGCTCCAAGTTTTGTTTATTTTTCTTAAGTTAATTAATTTTTGAGGCATGTATAAAAGGAAAACAAATTAGTAATTTTGGAACCAAGGGTGAAGCTGTAACAGTCACAAAGTAATTGAAGAAATTCATTGAAGACTGTAATTTTGCAAAGAACAACAGTTTCGTAGCGCGCTACGAAACTGCTGTAGGTGACTTTTTTTAAAAGAAAATTCAAAAGTGATGCTTAGGTCATCAAATTTTGTGAAGAAAGGCTTCGAGGATAGAAAGGAAATCATAAATGGTTGCCAAAGCATTCAGAGAATGACAGATGTAAACTTTGTATCATAAAGGTAAAACATTTTGGTTTTTACTAAAGTCTTCATAAAGTGACTTTTTGACCAGAATATTAGGGTTTCTGGTAGGGTTACCATAATTTTGGGTTGAACACCTGGCAGTGTCCACAAAGCGTCCAGATTATCAGCCATATGGTGTTATGCATGGTCATTAAGGTTATTGAACAGCTTCAAGCACATTTTGTTGGAAAATAAACATGGATAAAAGCAGGGACCGGGAAAACAGAGTACATATCTTCAACAAAGGTTGAGTCAGCAGCGCAGTTAGAATCCAAGGCAGCCTGTTCAGTGAATGCTTCTTCAAATACATTCCATCCACTACAGGAAAAACACAGGTGTCAAAGATCAGGAGAAAATCATGCATACGAGGAGATGGAAGTAGAGTTTGAATAGGAATAGGACTCTATGTATTAAAAGCACAATACCTCTGTATTTAATAAGTTTTTAATATAGATAAGGTAGTTAATGATAGGTTTCGAGCTCCCATGCGGAGGAGGAAGACTCAGGTAGTTAAGTTTTGTTTCCTTATACATAGGAAAAACTCTGATGTAAAAAGGGTTGGAGATTTTTATCAAAAAGACAGAGTTTTCATATTGGTTTATGTAAAGTTCTTTCACAGTAATAGAAAGCATATTGTTTCTTCCCAAGATTCATCTTGTGTCTCAAATGTTCAGAATGTATGTGTTTTGGTTTTATTCATCTTGTTTTACAATTCACTAAACATGCAATCACTCTGAATTCATCATTGATGCTCAGACTTCCTGTGTATGTTTTGTTAAGTTGAAGTCCTTCTTGGTAGATGTTTTGAGCAGTGAGACATTATATGCCTTGGTTTCTATGATTCAGTAGCTGCTTGTTTACTGTAGGAATGTATGACTCCATGAGCCCAATGGGAGAAGCCTAATCTTGTTTGTTCCAACCAGCCTGAATTTCATATACAAATTAAAGAGTTAGCCATCTTTCTTGTCCTTTAAAGCATATCAAAAATCTGTGAGAGAGCCCTCTCTGACTAAGGAGGCTAAACCTTAGTCTAAAGCCTTGTTTGAAACAGTTGCATGAGATCATATTAAGTAGCAGCCCTTAGTGCATGATTTTATGACAACACAACTGATACCCTTTGTGTGTAAGGAAGGCTCAGTAATGCCTTGATATATATATTGATGCATGCAAAGTCCTTCGTACCTGGCCTGTCTTAGGTCTTTAGAGTCACAACACGTACCTCCCCTTTTGCTTATTGAATTGAAAACAAGATTATGCCCTAGCCTGCAACTGTGACCTAGGTTCTTCATGCAGGGTAAAATCCAATAAACCATAAGGCTAGGTTTCTAGGCTGAATGTCCCCTCCTAACCTCGTTCATTCCCTATGGGGTAGATTGAGCTCCTTTCCTTCAGTTGAATCAGTTGCCTTCAACTGAGGCAGGCCAGTCGGCTTATAGCCAATTACCTTCCTTAATCTCTCTCTCCCTATCTATGTCTCTTTCGCCGATCCTACATAGTGATGGAAATGTGCTCCTCCGCAGATCACTAGAGCACATTCTATCTTCACTGTATTATTGACAAGATACCCACTCTAGGCATTGGAACTTGCAGCCCAGCTCAGTTCATCCGGGCTCGCTATCGCTCAACAGCAATCCCCTCCTTCGCCGAGACACTAAAGGCAGGCTGCGAATGTGATGGTTCAGAAACGAGAGCGGCATATTTACGTAATAGAGCTTGACATAGAAAGTGTGCAGCATGCTTAACTGTAATAGAGCCTGACTTAGAAAGTGTGCAGAAAATTGAATCTGTGACTTTTAAATAGTTAAAGAGACTATGGCTAATTAAACTAACCATCTAAAATAATAAAGTCATTTATATATTCAAAAATACATTTTCAATAATTATAAATTACAATTATAATTTACCATCATTCCCTAAACAAATAAATTCACTTACCATAAACAAATAATTTCATTTACTTCTTCTTTTTTCTTTTTTCTTTTTTAATTTAAAAATTAATCTTTTATACCTATTTTGTCCTGATGGTTAAGTATGATGGGTACTACAGAGGCAAAACAAAATGAATATTCATTTACCATAAAGAAATAAATTCATTTATTTCTTCTGTTAAATTTAAAACTTAATATTTTTATTTATTTTGTTGTGATGGTTAAGTATGATGGGTACTAAGGAGGCCAAAGAAAATGAATACAATGAAAGGGTTAGTTTAACATCACTAATTCTGGCCTCTGGAATTTTGGTGTTTGGATTTAATTTGCAAAGAATTCCACCAATATTATTCTGTCGGATTTGAAGCATATTTCCTAAACAAGAAGGAAGAACAAGTCTTCACATGAAAGTTATAACTAAGAACCACTAATGATTCATGACATTCGATATGTTTGACGCCCAAAATCAAAATGGCTCCTCCATCTCATTGACTTATTCCATAATTTTGATTTCCATTTATCCAGTTTGCGTTCTTGGGCATAAGTTCATTGTTATTGGGTTCTGTATGTATATTGTAGTGTTCCTTAAAACCCCAACATATTTTTGACACATTAAATTTTCTTATGTCATAAGTTTACATTTCTTTTTAAATGTTGACTATCTAATCATTTTTCAAGTTGTATTATTTATTTTCTTATTTTCCAAGTTAGATGTTTATTTTTTTGCAAAGTTTAAAAAAATAATAAAATTAATATTTAGAGGTTAAAATATTTATATATTTATATATCATTAATTAATACTTCAATAAACATAAAAAAAATTGTCAATTCAAAAATAATAATTTTAAAACAAATAGACATTTTGCATATATAAAAAAAACCAAACAAATTTTATAATAAAAAAATTATGAAATTTTATATTAAATAACGATGACATTTGATTATTTATTTTTTCCAAAAAAATTGATTTATATACAAATTTTAAGTAAAAAAATCCAAATAAATAAAGATAAATTAATAACATACAATAAAAAATAATCTATCTCTAAAAATAAAAATAAAATATAATATATATAATATATATATATATATATATATATATATAATAATATATATTTTTTTTTTTTTTTTAGAGATAGATTATTAGATGTGATTTAATAAAAAACAATTAAAATGTTATTTTATTATTTGTTTTATAATTTGAATTTTTTTGTTTATTTATGTTTCAAAATAATATTTTATTTTAATTATTATTATTTAAACAATTATAAGTATTTTAACTTTAATGTCTCGGTGGAAAATTGTTTGAATTTTAAGGTTTTTCCAAGTCATGATAATTTATTTGTAAAGCCATTACTAAAAAATATTGAAAATTTACCAAAAAAAAAATGTTATTCTAACATCAACACTTTTCGTTTTCAAAGTGTTTTTTAGACCAAAAAAATGATATTTATTGACTTTTACTGCGATTTTAAAAAAATGTTGAAAATTTACCCCGAAAATAAATAAATAAAATTTGATACAACATCAACACTTTTCGTTTTTTTATTGTTTTTTCATGTTTTTTTCTAGAGTTCTCGTTTTGAGTTCAAAGTTCTCGTTTCATTGGTGACTTTTCTCTTTTTATATATATATAAATTATGTATAACATAACATTATAATTATAACATAACATAGTGTAACATGTACAACATAAATATAACTATAACATTTAACATAACATAACTATTTAAAACATACTATGTATGTGTTCAAGTTACTACAATGCATCATTGATAGATACATTAAATCCATCATGAAGAGTGCATTTAAAGTGAATAAAAGCATTTTTGACTCTTTTATAATTTGTACCATATTGTTTAGTTATGTAGTCTATTGTACTAGACACATTGTTTTCATGTGCTTGAAACTAGTACATGCCGTATGTTAAGGCCAAACATATTTATCCCCTATGAAAAAAAACATTATTTAGAAATGACAAAAATGTGAAGGTAAATTTGATCACTTCTTTCAATTGTGCTTACATGGAACTCAATATTTTAGTTGATAAATTATCAAAAAATGGACTCTTAAGTTTAGGACTTCAAGCTAGATTATTCTACTTGAGTTTAGAAATGGTTTTCTTGATAGCATTCTTTCTAAGTCACGATTTGTTTTCTTGGAATAGTTTATATGTATCATATGTAATAATTTTGTATTAAATGTAATAGTTTAGTCAACATTTTTGTTTGGATTAGTTTATATGTATTAAATATGAATTATATGTAATATGAAGAGTTAGATCATATATGCCCCCCAAATTCCGGTCGTCACAGTGTGGAGGGATATGTTATAAATGGCCGTGCTCGTGATAGATCACATAGCCCAACCAAAGTGTGATTTCCACTCGTAGATCCTTCCTCCGACATTATTCAAAGTGTTAAAGGTAGTGTTTATGTCTTTGTTGATGATCATCTTATTCAAAGTGTTAAAGGAAGTGTTTATGTCTTTGTTGATGATCATCTTCACCTGCTACAGGTGCATTTTTAAATCGTCTTTAAAATTTATGTGTTTATGTCTTGAAATCTTCTTTAATTTTTAAATTTCATCTTTAACTGATGGGTTTGAATATAATATATACATTATTATGCTTCTAGTTTGTTAAATATATATGTTAAATTATGTTTATGATTTGCATACCCTCAGCAGGGCGAAGCTGAGGATCACAGTGCAGGGTTGATCCCTCTGTGGGACAATGCTATAGCTAATATCACATTGGAGGATGTTACTGCCCAACATACATGGATCACACGAGAGTTGGATAAAATCCGTGATAGTTCACATATTAGGCATAGTTTTTCTTTAATGCTATATAACATTAATAGGTTAAACGAGACATACCAGAGGTCGGGACCATAGAGCACCTCTTAGATTCAATATAGAGGATCAGGAGGCAGGAGGTTAGAGGCCCACATACTTGGGAGGTGGTTAAAGAGGTCACCAAGAACATTGATGTTTGTCGGCAGTTATTCGACATCCCTTCAGAACATCCTACTAGACATAAGGGTTTGATTCCACTCAGATATTTTACTTTCATTGTTTTGTTTTGGTTGTTTCTCATGTTTCCTTAGCTTGGGTTGAGTTGTTAGTCCTAGAAGCCCTGGTTGAACAAACGCTCTGGAAGCCCTGTAATAGCTTGGTTTAATTTGCTAGTCCTAGAAGCCTTGGTTGGACAAATGCTCTGGAAGCCTTTGGTGGGTTGAGTTACTAGTCCTGGAAGCCTTGGTTGGAGAAACACTTTGGAAACCCTGTATAAGTTGTGGGTTGAGTTACTAATTCTGGAAGCCTTGGTTGGAAAAATGCTCTGGAAGCCTTGGAAGGCTATGATGAAGACCAATCTGATGATGGTTTATGGTGATGTCCGACCGTGAGGTGGAATCACTGTTTGATGGGTTGAGGTGGGTGCCTCTGGATGCCCTGGATACGTTTTAATTGATGCATTCTATGAGATCCCACATTGATGCTTGGAATATGGCACAGGGGTGAACGAATGAAGAGAGATTTGGCTCAACCATTCTACGATCAGGTGGAACATGGTAGTCATATCTCCGGTTGATTCATTGCATTTATTAATGGAAAAATGTATTCCCTTGATTTTCATGTGAAAATATACTGATGTATATATGGATTTTAATGGCTGATATGTTTCTTGTATTTCTATTCTTATTATGTTTTTTTATATGCACATTTACCTCAGAGGGTGTTAGAAAACCAAAATCAGTTCTTCCTTTAAGGTACCCGAGTACATCTTTCCTTGCTCTCTAATGAATTTCTAGAGGTCTTGCCAATAACATACTAACAAAGTATCTTATGTAATACTTGGTTGTAGTAAGATAATTCAAGCTTCCAACCAGCTGTTTATATAGTGTACCATCAACCTCCTTTAATCCATCATCTAAATGAAATTTTACATTCTGTTGCATTGTAACAAAAATAGCGTTGCACTGATCCATTTCAAAATTTTCAAGCAATTCTCTAACATACTTACCTTGTGAGACAAAAATTTGACCAACACTTCTCCAAACTTCAAGACCTAAACAATAATGTAACTCACCAAGATATTTCATCTCAAATACTTGTGACATATTCTCCTTAATTCCATCAGTCCATTTAATTGAATTTCCTGTAATAATTAAATCATCAACATATAAAGAAATTAGTACTACATGCCCCTTTACATGAAATTTGGTATACATATTCAAACATCTTTCACTTCTCATAAAACCCTGCTGAAGAAAGAAGGAATCTACCTTCTCATACCATGACCTAGATGCCTGCTTCAGCCCATACAAAGTTTTCTTTGATCTACAAACTAAATGTTCCTGCCCCCTTTTCACAAACCCTTCAGGTTGAATTAGGGGAGTTTTGAGGTCTAAAATGTACCTCGTAAGGAAATTATAAAATAATAGTGGAAATAATAAAATAAGATTAGATTACATCATCAAATTTTAGAGGGAAAAAAGAAAAAACTATTTGTTTAACTTGTACTTTCAACTTATCTCCCTATGGGTTTACTCAAATTTCGAGTGATAACATTTGTTGGATGCATAATTTGATTCCTCATCTAAGGAGTACCCATGTTGCATACTTTCAACCCTGCTATAAGAAAAATGAGAAATACATGAAAAAACGTGATTGTAATCACGTTTTTTTACGTTTTTTTCATGTATTTCTCATTTTTTTTGTAGCAGGATCCATCGAAAGTATGAAATATGGGTACTCCTTGGATGAAGAATTAAATTTTGCATGTAACTACAATCACATTTTTCATGTATTTCTCAATTTTCTTGTAACAGGGTCCATCGAAAGTATGCAACATGAATACTCCATCGACGAGGAATTAAATTTTTCATCCGACGTGTACTCTTGCTCGAAATTTGAGTAAAATCTTAGGGAGACAAGTTTAAATATGAGTTGAAAAAGTAGTTTTATTATTTTATTATTTTTTAATATTTTTACTTTTTTACCCCAAAAATGGTGAATTGTCCCCCATGGTTGACATCATCATCTTGAATCTTATTGGTTCTTATAAAGTTTATTTTGGTTGTACATTTTTCTTAGGAGGCCCATTTTAGACCTTAATATTCCCCTAGTGTGCCAAATACACCTCCTCCTTTAAATCACCATTTAGAGAAGAAGATTTTACATCTAATTGGTGAAGGTTCCTATTACACTTTGTAGCTAATGCAATTAACAATCTAATAGTATTTAATTTACCTACATGTGAAAATGTTTTGCATAGTCAATACCCTCTTTTTGTGGGTACCCTTCTTCGACTAATCTACCTTTGTGTTTATATATATTTCCATCTGTTTTAAATTTGGGTTTGTATAACCATTTACATCTTATGGGTTCTTTAACTCTAGGCAACTCAATCAATTTATGGGTTTTATTTTTAATTATAGAGTCATATTCTTCCTTCATTTATTTTCTCGACTCTTCATGTTCATTAACTTCATTAAAAATCATGGGTTCCATGACATCCAAAACACTACTCATTAGGGCATAGTCCTTATACCTTTTAGGTATGGGAATCTATTGAGTATATATCCTTCACATTTCACTTTCTTCACCCATATTTTCCGACAGTAAGTCTCCACCTCCAGGTGAGCTCCGACTGTTGGTGATGTCCATATCATTGGATTCTTCCTCAAGTTTCTCTTGCTCACTGTCTTCTACTTCTGCTTTATTGTATTCAAATTCAAGAAGTATGTACCACTCTTCATATTTGTTGTCCTTATTTCCTTCATCTTCCTGCTTATGAAAAATTACATCTCTACTTGCAAACACTCTATGAGTAGAGGGATCAAACATTTTATAGGCTTTAAATTCTAAAAAATATCCTACAAAAATTTATTTGATACCTTTAGCACCAATTTTCTTTCTGATATCCTTCAGAAAATTTGCAAAGGCCTTACACCCATATACCTTCAAGTGATGAACTGTTGGTTTAAAAGCATACAAGGCTTTGCATGGGATCCTGCAATGAAGATACCTTGTTGGACTTCTGTTCTTTAAATAAACAACATTATTGATGGCCTTTACCCAAAAATTATTTGAGAGATTCTTACCTTTAATTATACTCTGAGCACACTCCACAAATTTTTTGTTTTTCCTTTCTGCAACACCGTTTTGCTGTGGAGTGTAGGGTATTGTAAATTGCTGCACAATTCCATGATCCTTGCAATACTTGATGAAGTTCCCCAATCTGCACTCTCCCCCTTGATCCGAACAAAGATCTTTATGAACTTCCCTCTTTGCTTCTCTGCAATGTTTTTAATTCTTTGAATTACTCGAAGACATCACTCTTTTTCCTAAGGAAGTGCACCCAAGTGTACCTTGTGCAATCATCAAAATAAGCACCTACTAGGGATCTCGTCTGCATAGGTCCACAAACATCAGAATTCACAATTTCTAATACATCTCTTCTTCTCCTATCAGAATTAGAAGGGAATTTATCTTTGTGAATTTTTCCTAATGCACAACCTTCACAAGGAGCATACTCATTCTTTAACATAAGGAGTCCTTTAACCATTCTTTATTTCTACAACAATAACAAATCATGATAATTGATATGCCCATACCTCTAGTACGAGAGGATTTATGTTGACATATTTGTATAAGTCAGTGCTTGATGACTCTTGTTGGTGACATCAAGCTTGTACAGGCCTCCAACATCTACTCTTGAAGCAAGATGTTTACAATGATTGAACAAGTCCTTCACTATGGTTTTGAAGAATTCAACCTTCATTTTCCTAATTGTGGACACACATATCATATTTTTCTTGATCCCGGGCACATACATAACATTATGAATGTGCCTAACATTTCCATTTGGCAATGTTACAAGAATATCTCCATATCCCTTGATTTGATATGGGTGATCATCTCCAAGATAGATGTTGGCACCATTGCTTGTCTCTTTGAATTTCTCATACAAACTCCTATTACATGTCATTTGAATCGAAGATCTACAGTCCACAAACCATTTATTAACATCATCGGTTTCAGCAGACAATGCAACATTAAACACAACAATAGAATATTTTTGAGATCAAAATTCATGGCTTCTCCTGTAAAACGTCCTCACTGTCTTCTGTGTTTATGCCTAGATTCATTTATTTTCTACTTATAACAGTCTTTGGAAAGATGCCCACTTCTACCACAATAAAAAATGTATTGTTGAATTGAGGCTTCTGTGATCCATATCAAGTTTATGAGAGATTTTTGGGCGTAAATCACAAGAAATTTCATTTGACGACGTGTTTTGAACCAACTAGTGTGGTTCATCATCAAGACAAGTTGAAGAGACAGATCTAGATTACAAGTTAAATAGTCAGAGCAGAACATCCAACGGTAACTAGCTAATGGCTATATTTGACTAGGAAACGACTACAATAACAAACTAACAGCTATATTTGACCGGAAATGGCTAGTTGGACACGATCCAAGAAAAAAGGGGGGGATAACATATTTATTTATATATTTATTAT
>APFE030746986.1:13572-23675 GCA_000404065.3 Pinus taeda
ATATGTACAAGAGGTCGAAACCTCTGAGAGCGCATGAACAGCTCTCTGACAAGAGATCCATACCATAACTGGTAATAACATTGACAGTCTACCGTAACTCAAAAACCATTTACAGTCTACTGTATTGGACAAAATAGCCTGTAAATGACTGAAACTTAAACTTATGCTGACAAGACAAAATACATGCTGACTAGACAAACCAAAAATTGACAAGATGAATCCAGGATTCCTGAAGGGAGAGAGGAGCTAATGAGAGGACACGCGTCCAACTTCCGAACAGATGGCGCCGACAGAGCGAAGGTGGCGGAGGACATACGTCCGAGGACCAGTATCAGGCTGAACGAAGGTGGCATGCAGAGCGCGTAGAGAGTAGGTGCCAAGACACCCGTACCCAAAACCAAGGCCGAACAGACCTCCGAAGGTCATCGAACTAGAAGCAAAATGCCAAAAAACCAGAAGCAAAATGCCAGAACCTTACTCCTTACCAGTTCCAGCAGCCACCTTGTCTTCGTCTTCCTTCTGCTTGGCAGCATGCTGCTCGGCTTCCCATTCCGCTTCCTCTCTCTCAGGATCTGGCAGAAATTCAATTTCCATGCCGCATGGAATATCCTCCAGACGTAGAAATCCTGGAGGGAGAATGGGATATAGCCTTGCGCCAAAGAAACGCTGAGGCTTCGTATCTTCCTCAGGTACCTTCTTTTCCTTTGAACTGGTGATTTCCATATCAATTAGGCTGCAAATTTCCCTTAGGGCTTCGTTCTGTTCCTTGGCCTGAATGCCAGTGCTATCTTCTTCTGGCTGGCTCTGAGAGGAGGGCTGGTAGGAGCTATCCTCCTGGCTGCCACCCTGAGGGCTTTTGTTGGAGCTTTGCTCCTGCACCTCATAAATGCCCTTACCCTTACCCTCTGCATCTTCTTCCTCTGTGAAGACCACCATAATTAAAGTTGAAACAATAGGTCTATTGGTGCACCGGATGTAACGAAAAGTCACCATCTGAACTGAATTATCCGTGTCTGAGTCAGAATCAACATAGCCTAGGGAGCGGGGCGAAGCGACGGCCAGCGAGGATACCCTTCGAGGGCCATGAACACCCCTGCCTCAATGTTTCCTGCCCCTACGCGGGGAAGCATGACCCCTAATTGGCATTTTGAGCCGGCCAAAATGAAACAGAGTATTCCAGATAAGGTTATCAGAGAGGAAATGAGACAGAGGGGGCCAAATTTTACTCTGAGCCTTGCCTCTGAAGCGAGTCTGTTTCACCCTGACACTCCTATTCTCAACCCATAAACCCACATTCTCCTGCAGAGCAGAGCCGAGGTTCTTTGCCTGTTCAGACAGGCTCATCCCACTTAAATCTCTGTTCCTAAGCATTCTGGCGGCAACTACCTTAATGTCTTGGTAGCTCGGGCTGTAAGAATGGCAATGAATTCCATTGAAGATGTATTTAATGGGCTTCATTAAACACCAGTCCTTCCGTCCTGAGGGTGCCGCGTGACGGTCACGTGGTAAGCATCATGCAGCGTGTCACCTGCATCCGGGTTGTTTGTGGCTTCAATCTGCATGTCCTTGATCATGATTTCCTGGAAAGTTGCTCGTTCTGAATCTGAAACAATAACCTGAGGTGTTCCTTCCTGGTGCTCCTTGCCAAGCTCTGCCCCTAGGTTAGCTAGGAAGTCAGCAGCTTTGTTCCCTTCCCTTCTGATGTGCTTAAAGGAAGTGGATTTGTTGTTCTGAAGCCAAGTCTGAAGGGATTCCAGTCTGGTAGCCATCCTCCAACTTGTGCTGACCTTCTGTGCTGCAGAGCCCTGCTGAAGTTTTGAAGCCATGTTAATGATAATTTGAGAATCTCCTTCCACAATGAGGGGCATGAAACTCTGATGATGAGCAATTTGGAGGCCGAGCCATAGGCCTTCCAACTCTGCTGCATTATTAGTATTCCAACCTATGGATCCAAAGTAGATTTTAAGAGGGATTCCTTGAGAGTTTCTGATAACTCCTCCATATCCTGTTATACCTGGGTTGCCTTTGGACGCTCCATCGAAATTGAGAAGGTAAGTATTTTTAGGGGGTGGAGTCCATTGAGTGAGCGTTTTTTTTCCTTTTAGTTATAGAAGTGCCTTGAGCTGACTTGGGAGTAGTTATCTGGAGTTGCCAATTATTCCAAATAGCCTGCTCCTTATTGTTGGATGGCATATCCTCTTGGGACCAGCCCTTGATCGAAAGAGTTTCCTGAAGGTTCTGCTTGATGATAGTCCAGATTTGCTCCAGATTCAGAGCCTGATCTTTAAAAACTTTCCGGTTCCTTTCTTTCCAGATGTTCCACATTACTGTGCCAGGAATGATTTGCCAGAGGGTGTTGAGAATGTTACTCTAATATGGTTGCTGTGGCCAAGATCGCAGCATGTTGTTTATATCCCCCTGGTTTCTGACCTCCTTTTGACAACGAAAGGAGATTTTCTCCTAAATTCTGCGACTAAGGGGACATAGGTGCATGAGATGGGCTGCTGATTCCTCCTCTGTTTTGCAGTTAAGGCATATTGAGGGTCCTGCGAATCTCCTCTTTCTTAGATTATCCCATGTGAGAGTTCTATTGTGTGACAGCAGCCAAAGGAATGTGGATATCTTCGGCCATATGGGAGGTTGCCAGATTCTCTCCCATATTTTATCTTTTATGTAATTGCCTTTTATGATTATGTGGTAGGCTTCCGTGGAGTTGAAAGTACCTTTCTCTGCGTATCCCCATCTTAGAGAATTTGGTTTGTCCTTCTTAATTATTGACCTCTTTTTTAGCTCCTCTGCTAAGGCTCTCTGAACCTCCTCTGGGCCATGAGGTAAAATAGCACTGGCTCCCTTCCATTCGCGATGATCAATGGTGTTATTGTTTGTCCAGAATTGATCGATCGTTTCTTGTTGTATGAGATTCTGATTGGGGAGATCTTGGAGGATGTTATTTATGCATGGTAATTGTTGCCATGAGTCTGTCCAGAAGCGAGCTTCACGTCCACTTTTGACTTCCCAAAAACTGTGTTGTTGTATGAGATCCTTGTTGAGAATCGCTGAGTTCCATATAGCTGAGCCTTTGCTGATTTCTGTCATTCTCACTCGCTCCACCAGAGGCAAATTGTTGGCGTATTTCGCTGTCTAGATTTGTGCCCATTGGGTATCTAGATATGTTAGCCATTTCCACCATATTTTGGCTCCCATAATTTTATTGCTGTGTTCAGGATCACGGAGGCCTATTCCTCCTCCCTTTTTTGGAAGGCATGCTTTCTCCCACTTAACAAGAGCCCATTTCCTGTTTGGACCAGAGCAGCCCCATAGGAAATTTCTCTGTAATTTTTTTATAGCTTTGAGGATCCATTTCGGGGCTGCTATAATAGAGAATAAGTATAAAGGCATTGATTGCAAGACAGCTTTGATTAGGATAAGCCGACTGGCCATATTTAGAGATCTATGAGTCCAAAGAGATAATTTGGCTTCTAATTTTTCCAAGAGGGAGGTCCATGAGGAGTGCTTCCTGGCATAAGCGAAGAGAGGTGCTCCTAGGTATTTGGAAGGTAAGGAGGCAATAGAGAAACCGAGGATCCGAGTGATTGCTCGTTGGGTGGTAGGGTGCGTATTGAAGAAGAAAATCTGGGATTTGACTGAGTTTATAAGGGTGCCTGAGGCTTTAGAGAAAAGGAGGAGCAGAGAGTTTAAGGCACGGGCTTCTTGGACTGAGGGATAGCTGAAGATCATGTTGTCATCGACAAATTGCTGGTGAGAGACAGTGGGTGCTTGGTGGAGGGTGATGCCTTTAAGTTCTTGGGTTTGAATGGCATTTTTAATACATCGACCCAAGCCTTCCGCCATTATAATGAATAGAAAAGGCGAAAGGGGATCTCCTTGTCTAATGCCTATGGAGGCTTGGAAGGTTGAAGTCGGAATGCCATTTATGAGTATAGAGAAGAAAGCAGAGGATATGAGGCTACTGACCCATCTTATCCAAGCATTATCAAAACCAAAAGCCTGTAAGACCTTTTGCATATAATCCCAACTTATGTTGTCGAAAGCTTTTGAGAGGTCGATTTTGAGGAGCATACCTGGTTTTCTTGATTGCTTGAGGGAATGGATAATCTCATGGGTGAGGATTATACCATCCGTTATTTGACGCCCTTCCACATATCCGGACTGTTCTGGAGATATGATGTGAGGGAGCACTGGTTTTAATCGTAATGCCACCACCTTAGAGATAATCTTATATATGATGTTGCATAAGGCTATTGGTCTGTACTTATCAGGCTTGTTGGACTCCTCCGATTTAGGAATTAGGGCGATGAAGGTAGCATTTAGTCCTGGGTACATCCATCTCATGCTGCGAGATTCTTCTGCTACTTGCCATACTTCCCATTTGATTAGTTCCCAGAAATAATGAAAGAAGTTTGATGTGAATCCATCAGGGCCTGGAGCTTTACCTGCTTTGAGGGAGAAGGCTGCTGTTTCCACTTCCTGCAGGCTTATCGGCTTGAGGAGCAGAGAGTTTTGCTCTTCTGATATGAGATGCGGGATGTGTTGCGTGATTTCTTCTATAGCTGCTGTTCGATTTATGTTTGGCTCCTTACTCATTTCCTTGAAGTGTTGTATGAATTCACGTTCAATTTCTTCCTGGGTTTCCATTTTTTCTCCCTGCTCGTTGATGATTTGCGATATATTATTTCTCATTCTCCTTTGGATCGTTGATCTATGGAAGAACTTGGTGTTTTTCTCTCCTTCTTTGAGCCATCTGATTCTGGATTTTTGTCGCCATAGAACCTCCTCCTGTTCCTCCCTTGCTAGAAGTTTGTTTTCCAAGTCTTGCTCTTTTTGTGCCAGTTCTTCTGTACGCCCTTCTAAAATGATTTTTTGTTGTGTCTGTTTGATCCCTTCAATAATCCGCTCTTTCTCTTTTAGGATATTGCCAAACGTATTTGTGTTCCATCATTTGATTTCAGCTTTGAGCATCTTCTGTTTTTTTTGGAATCTCGCCATTTTTGTAGGCGCAGTTGGGTTGCTATTTTGCCAGATCTTCTGAATGAAATCTTTGAAATCTGGGTGAGAAAACCAGAATGTTTCGAATCTGAATGGTCTTTTGATGCTGTTGCCTGGCCGATTCCAATGCAATTCTATTGGCCAATGGTCAGATCCAGAAAAAGGAATAATGTGCGCTGTAAACTCTCCTCCTAGATGAACAGCATTGTCAGAAACCAGAAATCTGTCCAGTCTGGACGCGATTTGGAGAGCGGCGATCCGCTTGTTCGTCCAAGTGAATATGCCATTGGCTGTGAGGATATCAATTAGCCAGTTATTTTGAATGAAGTCTTTCAGTAAGGTGCCATCTCTGTTGATTTTGCATCTGCCTCCTTTTTTTTCCTCTGAGGAAGCTATCATGTTGAAATCGCCTCCCAAAATCCAGAGCGGATGACGCCTACCAGTATTAAGCTGAGATATGTTTGCTAGAATTGCTGCTTTTTGGGGACCTTCTTGAGGGAAGTAGACATTAGTTATATGTCCATGGATGTTAGTGCCCATAATATGAAACTCTGCCTGTATGAAATTTTTGTTTGCATTCATGTTATTTAATTGTATTTTCCCTGCATCCCAGAGGATTGCCAATCCTCCAGAGGCTCCTTGTGCATCTACAGTGATGACTTGTCCTCCTGGCCAAGCCATGGCTGCGATTCTTTCCAAGATGATCGAGTTGCATTTTGTTTCCTGTAAGAGCAAGATGGTTGGTTTGTCTTCCATAATCAAATTTTTGAGTAGTTTTCCTTTCTTGGGGCAGTTCAGCCCTCTAATGTTCCATGAGATCAACTTCATTGAGAAGTTTTGGGGTTGGTATTGAAATATTTGGTGAGTTTGGCATATCTGCCCAACTCAACCAAAACTTCACCGATCTTTATTGTTCTTTCTAAGGCTGTCTTGCGTCCTCTCTTTTTGCTGTCTTTGTATATAAATTTACCATCCCATTGGCTACCTGTTTGAATTCCAAGTGAATATTTCTTTTGAGCTTTTTTCAATATTTCTACAAGATTGTCAACTTGTGTTTCAGGGATTTTATCAAAGTTGCCTGTCTTGCATGCCAGTTCTAACCCCAGGAGGTCCAGTTCCCCCACATCTATTGTTTCACTGTCATCTTCCATGAACTGTGCCTCTTGTACGGTGCCTTCAGCTTGCTTCCCTTTGTCTTGGGTGTGGGAAGGATTATCTATCTCCATATCCGGATTGGACCAGGTTTCTGTAACCTCCTTTTCTTTTCTGCCTTCTTGGGTCTTCATGGACGCCTCTGGCTGGTTGGATTTTCCGGTTTTTGAGTTTGATTCGGGCATTTCCGGTTGTTCTTCTTGCGCTAATGCTTCGAAACTATTGCTTGTAGACGGTTTAGACTTCACGGCCTTCTCTGTTTTCTCTTTTGTATTAGCGGGAGTCTTTTTGTGTCCGCGTCTTCTATTATTTACTTTGGTGAACCCATCCTGCTGTTGTGGTTCTTGTTTGCTTGGAGTATCCGGCTTGATATTTAGTGGGCAGTCTCTGAAGAGATGTCCCAGAGTGTGGCATCTTCTGCAACGGAACGGAACGTGCTCATAATCTAAAACTTGGATCCAATCGCGGTCTTCATGAAAAAGGCGTATTTTGTCTGGAAGAGGCTGCTTCAGGTCCATATAGACACAGATTCTGGCATAAGAGGCATAGGTGGTGTGTCGCACCGCCTTTGTTTCTTCGGCTACTTTGACGAAATCTCCTATCTTTGATCCAAGGGCTTTTAAAGAGTCTTCCCCCCAATATTCCCATGGGAGTGAATACAAGCGGATCCAGACTGGAGCATAGCTTAGATCCTCAGTATCTGGGTTGAATCTAGCCTTCCATTCTCTGAGGAAAAGCCCTGCTGAGTTAAAGAAGTAAGGCCCCCCTTCGAAGACTCTGTTCCTATCTTCAAGACAGTTGAAAATGGCAGTGAAGAAACCTTTTGGACCTATTAAAAGGGTGATTTCTCCCTTGGGTTTCCAGGTTCTGTTTAACCAGTTTCTTAATGCTCTCTCTGTGGGCCAAAGACCCATAAATTTGCAAATAATGGCATGATCTTGCATAAACTGAATACGGGCATTTATACTATGTCCTGGTAATTCGACTTCCGGCATGTGAGCTGCTACAGGTTTGCAGGTAGAGGATCTTACCGTATTGGTTGCATTGCTGTCGTTAGCCTCTGTTTCTTCAGCTGTTGCGTTTTGGACTGCGGTATCATCATTGGTGACCTCCGGTCCTTTCTGGTGCCTGCCGCCATGTGGCTCTTTGTTGCTCTCCCCCCGCGGGGAGTCCATTGAATTGAAACGCCCAAACTCCGTCCGAGCTGAAAGATGCCACTGTCAGGTTAGTGCGCCAGAGAGCAGGGTAGCCTACCGCCGCAGGACTGTGAAAACCCTAATCGCTTATCTTAGCCATTTTCGTTTAGCTCCCGTGCTCTCCAATTGAAAACCTTACATAATTATTATAAATATACATATATATCTTATTATTGAAATAAATTTACGTACACGAATAAATATTTAGACATATTTATATGTTAAGATGCTCGATTATTATAATTATAAATTTATCAAAGACATAAGATTGATTCCAATATTAAAGTCATTCTTATCCTATTATTGCTTAAGTCATAATTAATAATAGCATAACCAAAAGTTACTATATGAACAAAGGCAAAGGAGAGAAGGTTACGAGGTAATAAGGGAAAGAAACAAAAAAGAAAACTAGAACCAACTATAAAAAGAGGGATGGGAGGAAGCAACTAGGAGGTGAGGGTTGGGACCCAACAACAACTGATCTTCTAGTCATCCTCTCTATTGAGATTTCTCGGCCTTTTTTCAATCTCAAGGGCTTCCCTAAATTTACGGTGATGGAACTGCGATACTCTAGCGATAACATTGGCTTCTTCAATACAAACATGATGATTGGTTTTCTCTGCATGTTTTGCTAAATCGGACGACTTGGTTCTCCTATGTTTAAGGTCAGCTGCATCCTTACTAATCCTTTGATTAATGGAGTGACCAATGTCACTAATGTAGGGGGTTTCATAGGAACAAAGAATAATATATACCCCCTTCATGTCCTTAGGGTTGATAGGATCCTTCACAGATCTGAGGGACTTAAGAATGGTGTTAAGAGGTCTAAAAGTTGATGGGACATTATGTTTCATAAGAATCCTTGCAATCTTATCAGTGGTTTCCTGCACAAACGAAAGCTGGACACCAAGGACCCGCTCTTTCTGTTTTCTCTTGGTTAACTCATTCTTTGTAGCTTTGAGGAAAGCTTTCTGACCCATGTGTCTACTATAACCATTTTCAACAAAGACATTAAGGAGATGGAATTTCTCCGTCTCGAAGCTCTTTTCATCAGAGATCCTCAGGGCACCAGGATTCCATAATCATTTTTGAAAGACGACATACCTTGATTTGATATTAGAAATGACCTTTTCTGAGATAAACTTCCACCTTTACTTCCTCCTTGTTTCCCTTTGAATAACTTATTATTTGCCATATGTTATCAGTCTGCATTATGAGGCTTCAAATTCTTACGCTTCTCTTCTTCCTGCATAAGTTTACCTATCAATTCCTCAAAATTAGTTGCTTTCTCCCTTTCTACAAGACCTGTAACAAACATTTGATAGTCCTATGCCATTCCATTTAAAGTGATTGTCACAAGATGAGTAGCAGGGAATGATTCTCTTATATCTCCCATTTTCTCTTTCAAGTCTTTAATTCTAGAAACAAAGGCACTAACAAATTCATTCTCTTCCATTTTAATGTACAAAATCTTAATTTTGAAGAAGAGGACTTGATTTGTATTTTTAGTTTCATAGAACTCCTTCACTATATTTTAGGTCTCATTAGAAGTATTACAATCATGAATATGAGGGATTATATTATCTTTAATTGATATCCTTAATAATACCTTCCCTTTGTTCTCCTGCTTCTCCCAATCCTAAATTGATGCAATTGTCGCGTCTGCAACATATTTTTCTTCTTTTCCCTTTTCAATGGTCCAAATGCCATAGTTTTCCAATAGTATTTGCAACTTGAATTTCCAATTAACATAGTTGGTTCCATCCAATTTATTTTCGGCATTCATGTATGTCTTTGGAAATGGATTAGACGTTTTTCCAAAAAATCTCCATCGCTCCTTACTTCTTACTTTTCACTTCACGAATACCACAACAACTTCCAATACGTATATATGCCTAACAAATTTATATAACGCCTCTAACAATGAGCACAGTTCTGTCAATTGAGCTCAAAAGAGCACATATTAAATATATATGTTTATCAAGAACTCACAGTGGGCACTTTTCTCAGAATGCCCGTTGATTAAAGAAACAAAAAAAATTAACTATCCCTAGCAACACACCTTTCAATTCTTACCGCACAAAAATTTGTTTTTAATTTATGCACCAATCATCAAACTCGGGCCCTCCACGCAGACAAACTTCTCCGGTAAAACTCTGGTTGCATTCAAGTCTGACAATGGTCGTAGCTTATAGTATTGATGGCGTTAGTGGTGAGACCCTCCTTCAATGTTTCCTCCTCTCCAGTTCCCAAACGCGCTTCTCCTTCCTTGAATAACCATTCAGGTGTGCATCAACTAGCCCCTCTCTTCCTTCCCACGATTTCACAGGTTGATTGTAAATGTGTTAGAAAACCTGCACAGATGAATCTAGCTAGTAAAGGTTGAACACACAGCTTTGCAGAGCAAAAACATTAAAAGAAAATTGAAAGAAGAAAAGAATGATTCATTAGAAAATATGTTACAATGCTCATATATAGCATTACTGGGTGAAGACCATAATACTTTGGGTGAAGATCCCAAGGTAATGAACTATAGTGGTGATCAATGAGAAGACTCAACACCTACAACAAGTTCCGGAGATAACTAGTCAGTTGCGGAGTTAAAGAAGGAGCAAATCAAGGAGTAAATCATGCAAAAGGAATCTTGCATGCAATCCCATGCTCTAACTAAGAGTCCGCATGTAGATGTGTAGTAGTTGCATGTAGTTGCATGCTCTAACTAAGAGTCTGCATGCAGTTGCATGTAGT
>APFE030746986.1:27993-44237 GCA_000404065.3 Pinus taeda
GGAGAGATGCACATGCATATGGATCCGTGGGCCTCATCCATACGGTTGAGGTACTTGGATTTCTCTATGGCTGAAGTGGGTTCCACTTCTGTAGACATGGTAATCCTGTACAACCCTTTTTGACGAAGGTATCGAGCCATTTGATCCTTCCATTCGTGATAGTTGTACGGTGTTATGATCGATGCTTTGGGAAACTCCATTTTTCTGTCAATCTTCGATCTTCGAGCTGTAATACCTACAAAATAAAATACTGGTGCGCCTGTATCTAGCAACCTGTGGGCTTTGATACCATGTAAATGTGTTAGAAAACCTGCACAGATGAATCTAGCTAGTAAAGGTTGAACACATAGCTTTGCAGAGCAAAAACATTAAAAGAAAATTGAAAGAAGAAAAGAATGATTCATTAGAAAATATATTACAATGCTCATGATATAGCATTACTGGGTGAAGATCCCAAGGTAATGAACTATAGTGGTGATCAATGAGAAGACTCAACACCTACAACAAGTTCTGGAGATAACTAGTCAGTTGCGGAGTTAAAGAAGGAGCAAATAAGGGAGTAAATCATGCAAAAGGAATCTTGCATGCAATCCCATGCTCTAACTAAGAGTCCGCATGTAGATGTGTAGTAGTTGCATGTAGTTGCATGCTTTAACTAAGAGTCCGCATGCAGTTGCATGTAGTTGCATGCTATAACTGAGAGTCTGCATGTAGGTGTAGTAGTTCCAACATTGATCTCTTCAACGAAAATATTATATGATCAATGCAATGGTACCCGAATTCTTACCTTTAATCATAACTTTATCTCATAAATGCCATGTGCCCAAGTTCTGCACCATGCTGCATGCGTTGATCAAATCGACAGATGGGATACCTTGATAGGTAGACCCTCCAAACAATTGCAAGCTACTTCCAACATGACAACGTCAAGCTCGCTCTCATCCTCTTGTTCAATGCAAAAAAAAACCATGTTCACTTTTAGATCACCGCAAAACAATAACGATTCCATGCTGACCACAACACACACAGGGTAGTTTCAATTGGCAGAGATCATATGTACGCAGGTTCTGATTCGACATGTGCCTCTAAAACAAACTCTCATGTAGTTGGGGTCAACGCAACAACGACAATCGGTCGCCCTTCTCACAATATCTGAGAAGGAATCGACCTTCTCAATGCCTCATCTGCATCAGGCTTGCCCTGCCTTTAATCCTCCTTCAACGTTGGCTTACAGGCACACAGTCAACATCTCCGCGCTCCATAATCAACCTGACCAACAATTCCTCCAACAGATCTACAGGGATCCACCGAGACAACACCACAAAAGACATTTGATTTTCTAACCATGGAAACACATCAAACAACCATACCAACCACTATTACAAACCCGGATGAACCTTGCACTCTGATACCAATTTAAATTATGGAAGAACAAAGATTAAATGAATGAAACTCGGTAAACCACAAGTGAGGAGCCCCTGAGGCTGCCAAACAACGCTGCCTCTCATCAATATCAAACAAAGAAACGCTGCCTCTCATCAATATCAAACAAAGAATCTATAATTTATACGATTACATTTAGTCAGGTAGATCAAACGATTTCTCATCATTTATAGGATTACATTTCGTTAAGCGGATCAAACGATTTTCCAAATAATAAGAACTAAATTCTAAATACAAATTTAATTGAAACAATGCAACAATTTTTTCCGTTATTTCTAAGTGAACTTGCCTCTTCATACCACTACATAAATTGCTTATTAATTATTTTTCTAATTTAGTTTTTAATAGTAAATCATACCAAGTACTTTTCACATAAATGTATTGATGAAATAAGCCCATCATGCTAGGGTGAACGGTGAATGTCATGCTAGGGTGAACAATGAATGTCATGTATGGGAAGATATTTGTCAACCAATATAAAGGCCTCGCCTAAGTTCAAAATTTCATTTTCCCGTCTAACATGGTTTGTGGTTGATTGCATAGGCTCATGAATATAGTGGTAGTCCAACTAAGTCAACGAGAATAATATTGTATTTAATGGACAAAATGAAGAATAGTAAGCCAATAATTAAGTTATTGTATGGTGCTTAATATTTTCCTAGCATACATGGTCCTAAGCTATTATGGAGATGAGAATGTATAAGTTATAAGCTATTATGGAGATGAGAAGCCATATGTGTATAATGGATGGTAGACTCAATGTAAAACAAAAAAATATTAAAACGAATCCCTTCTAGAATGAAGTCAAGTAAAACATTTTGTTGTACATTAGATAGGAGTTAAATTTAATAGACACTTAAGGAAGGATTTATTATTAAATATTATTCACATAATGTTTGATATTTATTTATATTACTATTATGTATTATATGTGATCTGTTAATTTTTTTCTTTTATCAATATCAAGCAATTTATGCATTGAAATGATTAGTATTTAAAAAATATTTAATTTTAATAACATTATTATATTGTTAGATAATTAAAAAAATATTATTTCCACCCAAGTTTAAATTTTGGTTTTCTAATATGGTTTGTTTTTTATTTCACTAGGCTCATGAGTATAATGATAGTCTCTTTTTTTTTTTGTGTAAGTCAGAGTATTATATTATATAACAAAATAGTATACAAAATTTCTGCTGTAGCAGATAGACAACTGGGACAAACTAACCACCATGACTAAATTGCCGAAGGCACACCACGCAGGGCGGCAATGGCAAACCTTATTCGTAAACAGCGAGAGGGCCGAGACATAGCAGACCGAGACATTGACATTAGTAAACCCAGAAAAGGCCATAAGGAGCCGAAAACACAAAGAAGAAGTCGAAAAGAGCAGAGGAACAGGGGCAGAGACTAGATATGCTTGCCCAACAGACCGATGGTATCCAGGCCCATTTGTTCAGCATGGGTATTCACCCTGGCTTGCATTGCATCCAGTAAATTATCTCCCTGCTCCGTTGCATTTGTAGTCTGAGGGACAGCAGGGCTCTGGTTGATGGTGTCTCTCAGCAGCTTAATTAACAGAGTGAGCTTGCGGTCGACGATATGGATGGCATCCTGTACCCTGGTGATGCGACTGTCCAGAGCATTGTTGTAGTCAAGGATCTTGGCCATCTGAGCATCTGTTAAGTTCACTTTAGTGATGATTTTCGGCCGCTCCTTTTCCATAGATTCCAGCGCTTTGGCAATCAGCGTCTTTGTGCGCCAGCTTTCCGCTTTGGTTCGCACGAACTGAGTAGCCCTCTTAGAAGGGGTGCCTGGATCTTTCAGCCAATCCACTTTTGCAGCAACCTCCTCCTCCGTGCGACCTCTCTCTTCCTGTTTTACCTTGTCTTCCAATTCCGCCACCTTGCGCTTGTGCTTGGAAATGGCACGGGTTTCATACCCTCTCTTCACTTCATAGAGGTCCTGATTCGCTGCAGCGCAGCGACTGCCACCTGCGTCCATGATTTTCCTTCTATACCTTCTCCCACTACAGCGATTATCGTTGGCGGACTTGTTCTCAACCTTCTCTTGATAAGTTGTGGGAAAGACAGGGTTGAGATATTTCGCTTTATAGCGTCTCCGATTATGAAATCGCCTAAGGATGGTTGCTGTCCCGCTCAAGCTTCGGGTACCGATGCCATAAATGGGAATTAGGTTCGCACAGGCGAGGCCGTTGCAGGCTGAATCAAAGAGGAAGTGGCTGCTCATGACTTGATTACCTTGATGCCAAGTGTGCTGTATGGTTGAAAGATCGTTACGGTGATTGGAAGTACCGGGGGTGCTCTGTGTTGCAGCCTGCTGATTCCTCCTGATCCGAGCTTCGATCCCCTCTGCTTCTTTATGGTTTGACATAAATGCTCTGGGTACCTTGCCATGCGAATTCCTGCCATATGTAACTAATTGGCCAATGCTGATGCAGTTGGTTCGATAAGTTGAAATGTGATGATCGATTCTTGTGCTGGCATGCCGCCACCGGGATGTCCCCTGTCCTAGTCGTCCTGTCATTCCATCACTGTGGTCATGATTATTGTTGATGCCGATGATTTTCTCATTCCGGTGCCTTGCGCTCGGGCCGTCACCCCTTAGGATGAGTCGGCTTGGATAATGTCCTTTTCTGCCAACTGTGCACATGTCACCTTGAGGGTTGGGCAGTTTACGTCCTGCCAATAGCTGTTCGTGATGAGGTGCGGTGTGTTAGCCCCGTGGTTTGCCAGGAAATCAGCCAGGCCATTTGCCTTTCTTCTGATAGATTGGAAGACAATGCCTTTCAGATCTGCTATCAATTCCACTATACTCTCGGTAGCCTTCGCCAGTCTCCAATGTTTGGTTACTTTACTGGTTTGAGTTCCTGCTTGAAGGCGCTTTGCCGCAGAGATAGCCAAAGAAGAATCCCCCTCCATTATGAAATTACCCTGTCTGAAGGACCTGAGAATATTTAGACCTTGCTCCATCACTGCGAATTCTGCTTCATTGTTCGTGCATTCCCCCAACGACCTGCAAAAAATGTGGATTATATCTCCTTTGTGATTTCGAATGGCTCTCCCCCGATTCCTGCTATACCTGGGTTACCCTCGAAGCTCCATCAAAGTTCAATTTGAGGCAGGCTTCCGGTGGCTGTTGCCAGCTGTGAAGTTGAGAGGAGGTGTGGGCTCTGTTTTTTCCGGAGGGACCACTGCTGAAGGCTTCCAGTTGAAATTTCTTTAAAATGCATAAGTCCTTTCCCGCTGGTTTATCATTTGGATCAACTTTGCATTTTGCCTGAACCAGCTGTTTGATATTGATTAATATGGATTCTTTTGCGCATTCAATATTACGGTTCTCTTCTGTGAAGATTCGTCTATTCCTTTCTTTCCATATTGTCCAAGTAATGAACCCTGGGGTGCATTTCCAAATGCTGTCCACTCTGTTAATCCTAGAAAAATTTCTTCTCCAGTTGGTTATAGAATCCTGAATGGAGTCCCTGTTCCGATCCGTATCTTCCATTATTGCTTCCATCCACAGCCATAACTGGGATGCCCTCTCACAGTAGTTGAAAAGGTGATTCATCGTTTCCTCCTCCTGCAGGCACATGGGGCATCTCGAAGGTCCCTGAAATCCTTTTCTCAGTAGGTTCTCCCAAGTTAGAGTCCTCCTCTGCATAAGAAGCCACAGAAAGGTTCTTATTTTTGGCCATTGAAAGTTATCCCAAACTTTGTCGGCCCATGGCACGATGTCGGGTTGTTCTTCTCTTTCGATAATGCTTCTTGCTTCTTTAAGCGAGAACTCCCCATTACCTTTCGGTCCCCATCGGAGCTTGTCATTTTCAAAAGCTATTCTGATCTTTCTTTTGAGAATTTGTTGGTTTAGATCATGGATAACATCATGAGGCACTTCATTTTGGTCTGGGTTGAAAACTTTCCATTCTCTCCACTCCGGGTCTTCACTGGAAGAGTTCCAGTAGTGGTTGACTCTGCTGTGGCCCTCTGTTTGGTATGCTAGCTTTAAGGGTTGGAGGGTAGGGGATTCTAATTTCGGGGACTGCTGCCAAGCATCCTCCCAGAAGAGAGCTTGTGTCCCATTTGGAATTTCCCAGAAGCTATGATCCTGGACAATGCTTCTGTTGGCTTGAGCGTGATTCCATATAGGGGATCCATTGGGGGATTCCTGCATTCTTATGAGATCCAGATTGCACCCGGTTGGCCTGTATTTCTCCTTCCAAAGATTGGCCCATGGGAGGGTTGTGTTTGATATCCACTTCCACCAAATTTTGGCTCCGCAGACTCTGTTAACTACTGAGGGATCAACCAGATTCAGGCCTCCCATGTTCTTTGGTCTGCAAAGTTTTTTCCAGGCCACCAGCGACCACTTCTTCTTCTCACTGTTTCCACTCCAAAGGAAAGAACGCTGAATACTTCTTATTTGACCTAAGACGCCCTTAGGAGCTGGAAGGATCGAGAGCAAGTATTGGGGTATGGCTTGCAAGATTGCTTTCATGAGAACTAGTCCGCCTGCAAAATGCAGGGCTCTGTTAGTCCAATGTTTGCACCTCCTTTCCATATTGGCCAAGATTTTCTCCCAATGAGCCTTCTGCCAAGGTTTGAGGGTAAGGGGGGCACCTAGATATCTGGAAGGTAAGGAACCAATTTTAAACCCCAGCAGTCTGGAAAGATGTGATTGAACAACTTGATGAGTGTTGAAGAAGAAAATGGTTGATTTGGAGAAGTTAATCTCCATACCCGAGGCTCTGCTAAAGAGATGGAGAATATCTCTGTACGCGGTGGCTTCTTTCACAGTAGGGGTGCCATGTAACATGGTATCATCCACGAATTGTTGATGTGTGGTGGTAGGGCAGGATCTGATAGGCTGTAATCCTTTGATTTGGCCATCTTCTTTTCTCTTGGTGATTAATCTGCTTAGGCCTTCCATAAGAACGACAAACAAAAAAGGGGATAGAGGGTCCCCTTGTCTTATGCCTCTTGAAGGGCTGAAGGGCGTGGAGGGAGTTCCATTCACTAGAATAGAATATCTCGGGGATTTAATAAGTGCTAAGATCCATTTGATCCACGGCTTGCTGAAGCCAAAAGCGTCTAAAATAGCTTCCAGGTAAGTCCAACTCACCTTATCATAAGCTTTGGATAGGTCCAACTGCATTAGCATTCCAGCTGCTTTCCTTGAATGGAGAGAGTGTATCATCTCTTGGGCTAGCAAAATGTTGTCCAAAATCTGCCTGCCTTCCACGTAGCCGGACTGTTCCTGCGAAATGATGCCCGGGAGGATCATCTTCAGCCTGTTGGCAATAACTTTTGATATGATCTTGTATATAACGTTGCAGAGGGCTATTGGTGTGAACTTTTCCGGAGTGTTGGCCTCCTCTACTTTGGGAACTAGAGCAATAAAATTTGAATTGAGTGATTTAAGGATAGTTTTAGATCTTCTAGAATCTTCCACGATCTCCCAAATGTCGTTCTTGACAATTTTCCAGCAGGCTTTGTAGAAATTGATGGTGAATCCATCTGGTCCCGGCGCTTTGTCATTAGGCATATTCCTGACTGCTTACTCCACCTCTTCCATAGTGATCGTTTTCCTTAGGGCCCAATTATGCTCCTCTGTGATTGAGTTGGGAATGGAATTGGTTATTTCTTGAATGGCCGCCTCCCTATTGACCTCCGGTTCTCGCGCTATCTTGCTGAAGTGATTTGAAAGTAGATCTGAGATGTCCTTATGATTTCTAAGGATTTCTCCTTCACTATTCTTCAGTTCCAGGATCTTGTTAACATTTCTGTAATCCATGGCCGATCTGTGAAAAAATTTAGTATTTTGCTCTCCTTCCTTTAGCCATAGCACTCGAGATTTATGCTTCCGTAATGTCTCTTCCTGCTTGCATCTATTGTGCCATTGTTGAGTGAGCTCTTTCTCTTGTGCACATGAGTCCTCATCTCTTCTGCCTGCCATCCCATCCTTATGAATTTGTTCCAATTTTTGTTCTATGGTTGCTTTTTCCTGAAATATATTCCCAAAAACTGTTTTGTTCCAGTCTTTTAATTTCAATTTGATGTTTTTTAGTCGATTTTTCAAATTGAACATTTTGGACCCTTCTTCAACTAAGGGTTCTGACCACCATTTTTCCACCATGGTGAGGAAATTAGGGTGTTCGATCCAAAACTTTTCGAATCGGAAGGGTTTGTTCCTGGGAGTTCCTGGAACCTCGACTATGAGAGAGATCGACCAGTGGTCCGATCCTCCACTGGGAAGAATGCTTGACTCCACGCTTTTTCCATCTAATAATAAATTCTCCGAGACAAGAAAGCGGTCCAGTCTTGAGGAGATCAAACTTTCACCTCCCCTTCTGTTGTTCCAGGTAAATTTACCTTGTTTGGGGTACACATCCACTAATCTTGCATTATCAATAAAGTCTTTAAATTGTTCTCCATCCCTATTAAGCTTCCGGAGCCCTCCTTTTTTCTCCATGAGGGAGGTAATCATATTGAAATCCCCTCCCAGGATGAAGTTTGCATCTGGGTGTCTATCCATGAGTTTATTCAAGGATTCTAAGAAAACAAGTTTATCTTCTAACCCTTGAGGATTGTAGATATTGATGCAGAGGAAAGAGGAAGAGTTACCTGTAGGTTGCATCTCCATGGCAAAGTAGTTCTTGCTTGCTTCAGCTGCGACTACCTGATATCGTCTGGTGTCCCAGAAGGTTGCTAAACCTCCTTCGCGCCCTTTGCTTTCTATCTCTAGGACTTCAAAATTTCTATCCTATTTTGACTCGTAGCTTTTCTGTGAGATCTTTGTTGCACTTTGTCTCGTAAAAACAGCATATCTGGATTATTTTTTTCCATCTGTCTCTTTAGAAGTCTTTGTTTATTTTGGCTATTCATCCCTCTTGCGTTCCAGGATACAATCTTCATGATTAACTAGATTTTAGGAAGGACGGGTACTCACTTAACTGCTTTATCTGACCTGCATTGATCAAGATCTCCCCCAGCTCCTGCAATTGTTCTCCATTTGATTTGCGCCCTCTGCGGCGTTTGTGTACTGAACCAGAGATTTTGCCTAGTGATGTTTTGTGTTGAAGGTTGTGTCCTTTGGTGACGCCTAGTTTGTGCTTCTGTTTCTCTATGATTTCTTTTTGCCGTGCTATGAAGAGGTCCTTGACCGTTCTTATCTCTTCCTCCGGAACTGCTTCAATCCCGTTGGCTTTCCGTTTGTCCACAACTGCTATTAGGTCTAAACCTGCCATTGCTAGTGTTTCATCTAGTTCCTGATCTTCACTTCCCGCTTCACTGGTTAACATCTTTGTTTCGTAGTCCAACTCCTCTGTTTTGTCTTGCATTTGGACTTCATCGCTAGGACTTCCTGTTTCTTTACCTTCCGCTGGGGAGTGTTCCTGTCCTTCTTGCTCTGCTTCCTTATCAGTGGGGTTCTTTTTTTCCTCTAAGTCAGTCTCCAGGTCCAGATATTCAAAAGGATTACTGAAGAGGTTTTTCCTTGTGTCTCCTCTGACATTACTTCTTCTGTTAGCCCTTTGCCTGTACTTTGGTTTGATATAGTTGTTTTTGTCTTTGTTGTTCTGGGTTTTGTCTTCTTCTGTTTCCTTTTTGTTCAAAGGACAGTCCCTCATCAGATGTCCATGCTCATGACACTTCCGACACCTGAAGGGTATTTGCTCATAATCTAACGCTTGAAAATATTCCTCATCCCTGTACTCCAGCCATACTCCTTCATGAAGTGCTCCAGATACATCCATTTCGACACAGATTCTTGCACAAGACGTGTATCTTTTCTGTAGGGTAGCTTCCAATGCTTTGACAAACGTTCCGAGCTTATCCCCTATTTGCTTCAAGGCATTCAACCCCCAGTAATCGATCGGGAGAGAAAAGAGTCTTATCCAAACCGGGACTCGAGTGAAAGATTCTTTTTCCGGGACAAAGTTCGGCTGCCAGGGTCTCATATATAACCTGCTGAGGCTAGAAAATACAGGCCACCCTCGAAAACCTTGTCCTTGTCTTCAATGCTAGTGAAGACGACAGTGAAAAAACCTCTTGCTCCTAGATGTAGCTGCACATCTCCTTTAGGTTTCCACATCTGCCTTATCCATTGGCAGAGAGTCCTCTCCGTAGGCCAGATTCTCCTATGTTTAAGGTCAGCTGCATCCTCACTAATCCTTTGATTAATGGAGTGACTAGTGTCACTAATGTAGGGGGTTTCATAGGAACAAAGAATAATATATACCCCCTTCATGTCCTTAGGGTCGATAGGATCCTTCACAGATCTGAGGGACTTAAGAATGGTGTTAAGAGGTCTAAAATTTGATGGGACATTATGTTTTATAAGAATCCTTGCAATCTTATTAGTGGTTCCCTGCACAAACGGAAGCTGGACACCAAGGACCCGCTCTTTCGGTTTTCTCTTGGTTAACTCATTCTTTGTAGCTTTGAGGAAAGCTTTCTGACCCATGTGTCTACTATAACCATTTTCAACAAAGACATTAAGGAGATGGGATTTCTCCGTCTCGAAGCTCTTTTCATTAGAGATCCTTACGGCACCAGGATTCCATAATCATTTTTGACAGACGACATACCTTGATTTGATATTGGAAATGGCCTTTTCTGAGATAAACTTCCACCTTTACTTCCTCCTCCTTGTTTCCCTTTGAATAACTTATTCTTTGCCATATGTTATAAGTCTGCATTCTGAGGCTTCAAATTCTTACGCTTCTCTTCTTCCTGCATAAGTTTACCTATCAATTCCTCAAAATTAGCTGCTTTCTCCCTTTCTACAAGACCTGTAACAAGCATTTGATAGTCCTATGCCATTCCATTTAAAGTGATTGTCACAAGATGAGTATCAGGGAATGATTCTCTTATATCTCCCATTTTATCTTTCAAGTCTTTAATTCTAGAAACAAAGGCACTAACAGATTCATTCTCTTCCATTTTAATGTACAAAATCTTAATTTTGAAGAAGAGGACTTGATTTGTATTTTTAGTTTCATAGAACTCCTTCACTATATTTCAGGTCTCATTAGATGTATTACAATAATGAATATGAGGGATTATATTATCTTTAATAGATATCCTTAATAATACCTTCGCTTTTTTCTCCTGCTTCTCCCAATCCTAAATTGATGCAATTATCGCGTTTGCAACATATTTTTCTTCTTTTCCCTTTTCAATGGTCCAAATGCCATAGTTTTCCAATAGTATTTGCAACTTGAATTTCTAATTAACATAATTGGTTACATCCCATTTATTTTCGGCATACATTCATGTATGTCTTTGCAAATGGATTAGACATTTTTCTAAAAAAATCTCAATCGCTCCTTACTTCTTACATTTCACTTCACGAATACCACAACAACTTCCAATACGTATATATGCCTAACAAATTTATATAACGACTCTAACAATGAGCACAGTTCTGTCAATTGAGCTCAAAAGAGCACATATTAAATATATATGTTTATCAAGAACTCACGGTGGGCACTTTTCTCAGAATGCCCGTTGATTAAAGAAACAAAAAAAATTAACTATCCCTAGCAACACACCTTTCAATTCTTACCGCACAAAAATTTGTTTTTAATTTATGCACCAATCATCAAACTCGGGCCCTCCACGCAGACAAACTTCTCCGGTAAAACTCTGGTTGCATTCAAGTCTGACAATGGTCGTAGCTTATAGTATTGATGGCGTTAGTGGTGAGACCCTCCTTCAATGTTTCCTCCTCTCCAGTTCCCAAACGCGCTTCTCCTTCCTTGAATAACCATTCAGGTGTGCATCAACTAGCCCCTCTCTGCCTTCCCACGATTTCACAGGTTGATCTCTTCAACGAAAATATTATATGATCAATGCAATGGTACCCGAATTCTTACCTTTAATCATAACTTTATCTCATAAATGCCATGTGCCCAAGTTCTGCACCATGCTGCATGCGTTGATCAAATCGACAGATGGGATACCTTGATAGGTAGACCCTCCAAACAATTGCAAGCTACTTCCAACATGACAACGTCAAGCTCGCTCTCATCCTCTTGTTCAATGCAAAAAATACCATGTTCACTTTTAGATCACCGCAAAACAATAACGATTCCATGCTGACCACAACACACACAGGGTAGTTTCAATTGGCAGAGATCATATGTACGCAGGTTCTGATTCGACATGTGCCTCTAAAACAAACTCTCATGTAGTTGGGGTCAACGCAACAACGACAATCGGTCGCCCTTCTCACAATATCTGAGAAGGAATCGACCTTCTCAATGCCTCATCTGCATCAGGCTTGCCCTGCCTTTAATCCTCCTTCAACGTTGGCTTACAGGCACACAGTCAACATCTCCGCGCTCCATAATCAACCTGACCAACAATTCCTCCAACAGATCTACAGGGATCCACCGAGACAACACCACAAAAGACATCCGATTTTCTAACCATGGAAACACATCAAACAACCATACCAACCACTATTACAAACCCGGATGAACCTTGCACTCTGATACCAATTTAAATTATGGAAGAACAAAGATTAAATGAATGAAACTCGGTAAACCACAAGTGAGGAGCCCCTGAGGCTGCCAAACAACGCTGCCTCTCATCAATATCAAACAAAGAAACGCTGCCTCTCATCAATATCAAACAAAGAATCTATAATTTATACGATTACATTTAGTCAGGTAGATCAAACGATTTCTCATCATTTATAGGATTACATTTCGTTAAGCGGATCAAACGATTTTCCAAATAATAAGAACTAAATTCTAAATACAAATTTAATTGAAACAATGCAACAATTTTTTCCGTTATTTCTAAGTGAACTTGCCTCTTCATACCACTACATAAATTGCTTATTAATTATTTTTCTAATTTAGTTTTTAATAGTAAATCATACCAAGTACTTTTCACATAAATGTATTGATGAAATAAGCCCATCATGCTAGGGTGAACGGTGAATGTCATGCTAGGGTGAACAGTGAATGTCATGTATGGGAAGATATTTGTCAACCAATATAAAGGCCTCGCCTAAGTTCAAAATTTCATTTTCCCCTCTAACATGGTTTGTGGTTGATTGCATAGGCTCATGAATATAGTGGTAGTCCAACTAAGTCAACGAGAATAATATTGTATTTAATGGACAAAATAAGCCAATAATTAAGTTACTGTATGGTGCTTAATATTTTCCTAGCATACATGGTCCTAAGCTATTATGGAGATGAGAATGTATAAGTTATAAGCTATTATGGAGATGAGAAGCCATATGTGTATAATGTGTATAATGGAGAGTAGACTCAATGTAAAACAAAAAAATATTAAAACGAATCCCTTCTAGAATGAAGTCAAGTAAAACATTTTGTTGTACATTAGATAGGAGTTAAATTTAATAGACACTTAAGGAAGGATTTATTATTAAATATTATTCACATAATGTTTGATATTTATTTATATTACTATTATGTATTATATGTGATCTGTTAATTTTTTTCTTTTATCAATATCAAGCAATTTATGCATTGAAATGATTAGTATTTAAAAAATATTTAATTTTAATAACATTATTATATTGTTAGATAATTAAAAAAATATTATTTCCACCCAAGTTTAAATTTTGGTTTTCTAATATGGTTTGTTTTTTATTTCACTAGCCTCATGAGTATAATGGTAATCTTACTAGCTGAATAAGAATAATATTATATGCAATGGACAAAATAAAAAGAAGTAGTAAGCCAATTATTAACTTACTGCATAGTGCTTAACATTTTCCTACCACACATGGTCATGAACAACTATGGAAGTGAGAAGTCATATGTGTATAATGGAGGATAAACTCGGTACAAAATAAAAAATATTAAAATGAATCCTTCTAGAATGGAATCAAAGAAAATATTTAGCTATACATTAGTTAAGAGATAAATATCTTTTATTAAATATTCTTCACATGAAATTTGTTATTTATATATATAAATCTATGCATTGAAATTATTAATGTTAAAAAAACACTTAATTTTAGTAACATTATTATATTGTTAAATAATTACAAAAATATTATGAAATTTTATGAACATAAAATACAAGATTTTCATCCAGAGAAAAAGAGCTGCTATATGTTAAATGCATTATCAAACAAAATAGACAAAATATTTCATGTTTTCCACATCATATCAAATTCAACATCATTCCAAACCTAAACATAATTCTTAGAAATCTAAAATTCTTAAAAATATGTTTTTCCAAACCTAAACATAATTCTTAAATATCTAAAATTATTAAAAATATGTTTCTTATAAGTAAAAATATTAAAATTTTTGAGGTTTCCTCATCCTCATCTTATTTGTTAGACATAAATAAATCACCGTAAGTAAACAAAGGAATTACCGTAAGTAAACATAAAGGAATAATATCTAATTTAGAATAGTTACGAATCATCTGACAAAACTTATAATCCAATTAAAAAATCATGGAATTAATTTATTATTTAGTTTAAATATAATTAAAACGATCTGTTTCAAGATACATGTTTAACAAGTAAAATTAAATGTATTTCTATCTAAAAATTTATCATATTAATTACAAACAAATATGTGATTGACATTTTTTAATTTCAATAAATATCATAATTTAAAAACAATAATAAACGATATTAATGATTTCTTACATTCTCAAATAGATTTGTGGAAGCCCAAAATTAGAAACCTTTCATATTTGATGACTACACACGAAAACAAATTATGTTTATTTAAAATAACCACAAACTACCCATAAAAAGAATCACAATCCAATTGATTTCATTGTTTTTTATTATTTCCAGGAATAAAACAAAGCTGTGTAGAGTCAAATTTTTAATAAAAACAAATTTGTCTTTCCTACAAATAATGTCTCTCTCCACATTCAAAAATTTAAACTCGCACATCATAATTAATTAAAATTCAATGTAATTTGTAAATGAGTTGTACAACAGGATGTCATATAGTACACAACAAATACTATCAAAATCTAGGAATCATATAAAAAAAATAGCTTTAATAAATTCCTATCAAAACTCAATATGTCTTGGGATTCAACTTTGGTCCCAATAAGTTAAAGCTAAGGAATTAATTTTCAAAAGAGTTGATCTTTTTCATCTTTTTTAAAAGTCAATGGCTCTAATCTCTTAAAACCGAAGTAAAGCTCTTAGAAATGTAAAGGGGTTTTAGTCTAAAATGATCAAAGTTGTTCCAAATCATTTCCAATTAATGCCCGTGAAGGGATTTTGGTTTGAAATGATAGAAGTTGTTCCAAACCAGTAGTTTTAATCATTTCTTATCAAAACCCTTCCCATTTCTAAGATCTCTACTTTGATATAAAAAGATCAGAACCATTGGTTTTAGGGTTTGTCCAAAAAAAATTAGAACCCATAGGAAATTAAACAACAAACTTAATCTCTCCAAACCAAACAAAAATTAACTAACTCTAATCTCTTAAAACTAAAACTACCCTCAGAAGACATCTAGGAACTTTTGTCCAAAATGATTAAAGCCTTGCAGATTTTAAAAAATCAAATTTTAATGATTTTAGTACAAAGCCCCTTCACATTGGGTATCCACTTTGATCCTAAACAATAATGATAGAGATAAGGACAGCTATGCCATTTTAAAATCTTTGATCAACATCATTTGAGATTATTTCAGTTTTTCTTTTATATATAATATTTCAATTTTATATAATATATAAGATTTTTTTACATGACAAATTTAAAAATTAAATAAAAAGGGTTTCATATAACTGTTAAATAAGGTAAAATGGATAAATAACTGTAAAAGTTAAAGCTCCTCATCATGTAGGGAAATAGTTGTAAAAGTTAAAAGCTTCTCACCATGCATAATGCAACTTGTGTTACATTAAATCAATTTTAATGTGCCTGCTACCATGGATGGCCACCCTAATGGATATAAAATTATTAAAAGTGGATAGTTTTGTGATGAATTTAAGGAAGATATTTTGTGCTAAATTGGTAAATTTTGGCGTGGGATTAGAATTATTAACCTAGATAATTTTTGGGTAGGGGTAAAGCTAAGAGTGAAAATCTGACGGAAATTTTGATACGTTCCAAGCCCAACCTTATCCGTACGTACTTGTTTGAAGGGTATTTTATTTTAGTTGTTTGAAAAAAATACATGATGGTGAATAGAGTATTATTTTCCATTGTCTTTCACCTTCTTTCATTATGATACAAGAGGTTTGGATGTGGTAAATGGAAAATATGGATATTTAATCTATGAACAATGAACGACTATATATGATATTGCAGAATTTGGGTGGTATTTTTTGGGTGGGTGGTCTAGGTGGATATTGGTGGCCACCCGCTAATTCCACGTGGATCCCCTCTGGTGCTTCTTTCAGTTCTTTCAGTTTCCTTAATTATAGCACGTTTTACTATTTTTAGCAGTTTTTTGGGTCCTAAACTTTCAGAGCCGTTTTGAGGCCCTAAACAACGTTTTTTGAGATTTTCGGGTCCTAAACTTCCGGAGCCGTTTTGAGGCCCTAAACGACGTTTTTTGGCAAATCTACCGCAAGTGATTTTTCTACTCAAAAATCGTCTTTTCCATCGTAGTCCTCGGAGAGGTATTTCCAACGGGCTATCATGCACGTCAAGCGGAGATAAGACGACCAATTCGCGACCCCGGGAAGTTGATCTACCAACTTATCCAAAAACGTGGCCCAAAATTTGGCGTTTCATCTTCTAGGGTTAGGTTTTGGAATGTGAAGGGTTTTTCCATTGTTTCTCAACAATAAATAGGCCTTCGAGCC
>APFE030746986.1:60751-72580 GCA_000404065.3 Pinus taeda
TGACTTCAATTTAACAAAGAGAGGAACTCTTCGCTTCAAGACGATAGAGATTCTGAAAAGGTTGTTACCCGAAGGAATAGTGTTGACATGGGAGTCTGCTGAAACCAGTCGTAGATCTAAAAGACTTTTGAAACCTGGAATGTTGGGCATGCATGTGGACTCAGATGGGGCACTAGTTGATGAAAGAGAAGAATATGGAACATCTTCGTTAGCATCCAGTCACTCATCTGAAGATGTGAATTGTGATGGTGTGCAAGAAAATATGAGTGGTTTTGAATAATTGTTTAAGACAGATTATATAACTGATGTATGCATCATATCTTCAAATAAAATTAATGTTTTCCATATGTTGTTAAATGAGAATTTATGAAGCATTTTTATGTTGTTGGATTATGTCTTAAGTATGATAAATTTTATTGTTTAAATATCTACAATGCAATATCAAATTAGAGATATAATGTTTGTTTTATTCAGTATACAAATAAAGACTTTTGATTTCATTGAGTGATATACTTTGTTCATACTGTCATGGTTTTTTAATTTTATAGTTGAAAAAATTTCAATTTCTTTTGTATCTAGCATGGTGTGGTTGAAAACATGTTAAATTTATACTTAGGAAAGAAAAATGATATTCTACCAGAAACATTAATGTGTTTTTCCTTAAAAATTAACTTTGTTTGAGACATAAAAAATTGGTTTTATTAGCATTTTTTAAAAAGTTTGAAAATTGACCCTAAAAAGAAAAATGTTATTCCAGTAGCATCACTTTCGTTTTGAAGCTATATTTTGCACGACAATTTCGTAGTAAATTTCGTAGTCACCACCATTTTTAAAACACGTTCAAAATTGACACCTAAAAAAAAAAACATCGTTCCAGCATACACACTTTTCGTTTTTAGCACTGTTTTTGATGTTTTTTTGGGGTTTTTGGGCCAGAGTTCCCGTTTTGAGTTTATAGTTCCCGTTTCAAAGTTTACATTGTTGAGCCAAAATATGGTGGCAATGGCTCACCAATCCAGGAAAACCTTGGGTCACATTATGGACGGCCAAGTATGCCAATCACCGACCCCAGGAAGACCTCATCAGATTAACGCCCAATGACAAAGGATCGCTAATTTTGAATGCAGCCAGAGAACACTACCAAATGATCCAGAAGCACAGTTTTTGGGAGGTAAGAAACGACAACACCACTAGATTCTGGACAGATGCCTGGAATCAAATGCTTCTTCTCAGCCATGTACTTAACCTGCCACCAGACACCATTAGGGAGGAGCCTCAGCAAGCAAAGATTAGGCAGTACTGGACCCAGGAAACTGAGAAGGGCTTCAAGATTTGGAAACTGGGCAACCAAGTATTCACAAATGAAGATCACCAAATTACCATGGATCTGGGTAGGGAACTGAACAAAAGAGGAATCAGGTACGATGAAAGCAGAGACATTCTAAGATGGGGATATCAGTCGAAAGGAGCATTCACCACATCTGAGGCCTACAAAATCATCTGCAATAACTCTGATCCCCAGGACCCAATCTGGAGCAAAATTTGGAGCTCTGGCTCCTGGCCCAAAATCTGCCATTTTCTCTGGTTGGTAGGACATCAGAGAATTCTAACTTGGGACAAGCTTAGAAGAAGAAACTTTCATGGCCCCTCCATTTGTTTGAATTGCAGTTCCCATGAGGAAACTCTCCAACATCTACTGGACTCTTGTCCCTTGGCCAATCAGCTATGGGAAAAGGCAAGCTTTAGATGTCAAAGAAGATGCAGACTTGAGAATGAAATCATGAATTCAATTCGTCAGTGGCATCAGAACCCTTACAAGAGTGAAATCCTCAATCATCTATGGGGACTAGTTCCTGGGCTAGTCCTATGGAGCATGTTAGCGCTCAAATCTGCCTTAGGTTGAAATAAGGCAAGACTCAAGGCCACATCAAACCACGCTCAGCCTCGTAGCTAGCCCTACGAGGATAGGAGAGGGCTCTCTCCGGGTCAAACTCGGAAAAAGGTAATCGAAAAGGCTCGAGATGACCGAATTGATGACTGATTTTAGGCTAGGTATTAATTATAAAGATTTTAGGATTGATTTTTTATGATTTTGTTGAAATCAAGGGAAAGGCAATTTTGGGTGCGGGGATGAGGGACAGTTTTTGCAGAGGTCCACTTGGGGCAAGATAGGCAATTGTTTTGATGCCTTAAATCAAGTGAGATGGATAGATCAGACCGGTGAGAGGCTAAGGAGAGAAAGGGGTCTCAATGATTCTCCTTAAACTGATGAAAACATAGAATATTAAACAAATTTAAAGGTGGAGCATAGAAATTTCATGGATTCTACCTTAACACTTCATTTTCATAATAAGAGAAGATTCAATAGAGATAATGATGCACATACACAACTTACAAGTACTAAGAGAAAAACACCATCAAGACATAAAGCCACATGGATCCCAAATAGTGCTGCAAAACCCTAGTCTTTCCTTTGCCAAAAATGCTGGTAAAATATGTATAATATAGTCTCAAAACTATCCCAAGAGTCCAACCTCTGCTACTGAATGAAAATTTACATATACAGACCAATCTATCCTCATTCCCTAACCTCTAGGGGTCAAGCTTCTCCTTCTAGGAGCAGTTTGAACAAATTCTAAACATGGAGAAAGAATCTAGATGACCAAACAACCTGCCTCTAAAAAGAAGGAAACTGATTCATTACATTGATTTCTTGCTAATTTGTGAATGAATCATCTAGAAGAAGGTAAATAAGTGCCATGTTACCTTACATACATCAAATTACATCATATTGGGTGAAAATTACATCAAAGAGTGAAACTGGTGGAAACTAGCCGAATTTCTAAGCTGAAAGTGAAAATCTGGGCCAAAAACTATATGCGTAGCGCCCCTGATCCCTATGCATAGTGCCCCTTTGAGCCTCCTTTTGGAGCACTTCCCGACATCCAAATTGAGCTCATGATAGCTCGTTGGAAAGGCCTGGATGTCTAATTTCCAACCCAAGTAGAACTTTCCAATTTGGAGCTCATTTACCCCCTCAAAACTGAATTCGCCCAGAGGTACTTCCTGCAGTTGGAAAAGGTGGCAGCAAGGTGGTTTTCATGATGTTTTTGGACATTTTGACCATCCAGAACTTGATGAAATGCCTTGGAAGTGGTTGTACAAGTGTATTTCTTCATGAAAAATCCAAAACTACAAGCCATTTGTCAATTGGACCTCCCAATCTTCAGGGTAACGCGCTGTGCGCTACGCGTAGAACCCAAAACCCTGTTTCTTAAGCCAAAATTTTTGAAATGAAAAAATTTTCTCCAAATGTGCCCAAAATTGGAGTGAAGACCCTCCATCATGTATAATGCTCAACTAGTGAAGCCTCGGCCAAAACTCGAAGTGGATCAGGTCTTTTGTGTCCTTTTTGTGTTTTGCTCAAACGCCTTTTGAGGACCTTGATTCTCGCTTTGCAAACATGCATGCGAGCCCAATAGTGAGTCTTCATGTGACGAAGCATGTCCTTGTCCCTATTTTCCTTCGCCAACAATTTCTCCAAATGAGTGTTGACCCGGATGAGCATTGATTCCCTATCAATAGGTGTCAAATCACCGGGTCTCCTTCGGGCCAATTCCCCGTCTTCCCGGATCTTCCGCAGCTCATAAAGTTCATGCTCATCTTCCAACTGCTTGTTGCGCTGCTCTAGGTAGTTGATCACCCATTTAGCCATCTGCAATTTCTTTTGCAGCGACTCATTCTCGGCCCTTTGCTCTCGGATGATCTCCTTTAGCTCGGAACTAGGAGAGCTAGCATCAACCTTTGCCACCTTTACGAGGTCTTTGTGGCACATTTCCCTCTGTGGTGGAATCACTTTCATTTTCTTGCTCATAAGATGACTCTGTATCTGACATGGTTTTGAGAACAAAATAGGTGCAATAGGAGGACTACAATGTGTATGCTGTATGTGTAATGAAATCCCAATTTCAATGTATCTTCAAAAAACCAGTTGAAGCATCATAAACATTCTACCATAATGGGTATTTTGTTTGGTATATTTGGGCATAAAAACGATCACAAAGATGTTGTGGTATGAAGTGTTGTTGTCTACAATGTCTTTTAATACCTATACAAAGTTTCAATAAGGCCTAGGGTTTGATTTATTTTCTAAAACCCAACACCACTTGCACTTCTTCAAACACACATTAAACACTATTCAACTTGATGCTTGAGTCAAGGAAGACACCTACTTGTAGTTGCCGGGGTGATTTGATAAGTTTTAGGCACAAAACATAGCGTTGGAATGGATGCATAGCGCGCCAGTTGTATGCGTAGCGCACCTCCCTGTGTGTAGCGCCTGTGTTAATTTACACAGGATGTGCACGCCCAGTGCGTAGCGCACCAATCCTATGCGTAGCGCGCACCTTCACTCTGCCTCTAGGGTTTGAAACTTGGTTTTTTCGCCCTCCAATCTTGACAATGCTCTTGCTATGATATGTGGTGAAGAAAAAGACTTGTTTCACTTTATATACACCCACAAAATATCTAATTTGAAGAAATTAACTTCAAAACCCACTTTGTAAAGTTTGGGCACTTTCAATTTTGGCTTATTAATACAATGATTCTTTTTTATTTCCTTTTGCTTTTCTGAGGTTTGGACTGAAGCTCTTTGTTGATTTTTTGTCTGCAGGGATAACTGTAACATACTTTGGCAAAGGAGACCAAGGCTGCACTTGAACATTTGAAGGATTGAAAATTTTGACAATTTCTTACAAAAATGAGAAGGCGACTTATCTTCAAAACGAAGTTTTGAAGATAAGTCCTAATTCAACTGTACAATAATGAAAATTATTGAAATGATGATCTATCAAAGACATCCCTCTCGCCTGTTGGTCTCCTAATACTTTGCAAGACAAAAATGACTCAACCCTAGACCTAAAACCTCAAAATTTAAAACATGATTGTGTATGACCTTGGAAAACTTTATTTTAATGAATAAACCTGAACAAGCAGTGCCAAGCACGAGGGGAATGAGTGACACACAACCACTCCATCAGAGTTATGGCATGCCTAACGAAATGCAACTGGTCAAACGGATGGGACACCTAAAACATGAAATGCAAAAAAGAGCTTTTGATCTCTGATGGAGGGATAACTAGACCGACTCTAACATTGGCTCCAATAGGGATGGTAGCTACTTGGAGATGCCAAGAACCGCAGATCTCTGTAAGAGCTAGACAGTGCCTTCATCCATTGGGCGATGGAGTCATTATTCCAACACAAAATCTTGAGAATTTGAGTGAAAAACCAAAAATTGCTTTGACCAAACTAGACTCGAAACTAAAAGATTTAGACAACTGACTTGACAAACTCAGACTAACTAACTTTTGTTTTCAGAATTATAGCCTTCACCTCGGGCCCCAAACTGAAGATGATAAGTTAGTGTACATGTGCAATAGAATCAAAGTAAAATGATATGTACAATGATGATGAAATGAGCAAAAAAGTACTCAAAAGTAGTATCTCTTTAACAGTCGACCATTAATCGGCCCTCCAAGACATTCATCTCCATTCATCTCCTTGAGAAGGAAAGCGTTTTGAGTGCGATATGCTACAATATTGTAAGGACCCTTCCATAAATTTTCAAATTTACCATGCTTTCCCTTGTCTTCATGTCGAGCATCCCATCTCAAAATTACCTCATCTAGCTGAAATGTGTCTGCCTTTGCTTTCCGGTCATAAATCTTTTTGATGCGCTCCTGCAGCTTGCAAGTGTTTTGAAATACCTCCTCCCGTGTCTGCTGTAAATTGATCATTTGATTAATCCTTTTCTGTATAGGATCCTCCTCACTACCCGCTTCTTGAAGTAATTTGACTACCGGGACAGCAAGTGAAGTAGGAAAAACTGTGTCTGTTCCGTACACCAACTCGAAAGGACACATACCAATAGACTTTTTCTGACTCACCCTATCAGTCCATAGTGCATTTATCAACTTCTTGTGCCAGCCCTTTTTGCTGATTTCCAACAATTTCTTAATGATATTGACCAAGGATTTATTAGATGATTCCGCCAATCCATTTCCTTGAGGGTGGTATGCGGTTGAATGTCCCAAGCTAATATTGTACTTATAGCAAAAATCAATCATCCTTTTTGACTTAAACGCTGCTGCATTATCCGTGATTAACTTATTTGGACATCCAAAGCGTGACAAAATATTGGTCTCAAGAAAAGAAATAATTACCGCATCCGTAGCTTGTCGAGTAGGAATTGCTTCAATCCATTTTGTGAAGTAGTCCGTGGCCGTCAATATCCTTCTTAAGCATGCTTGTGATCTCTCTAAGATGCTCTGCTAGATTTGGAAAGCAGCGACGCAGAAAATTCAGTTTACCATTGAAGGACTAAATTTCTTTCTTGTTTCGGGGCTGTTCAATTTGTTGAATGGCTTCAACTCGTGCTGGATCAATACGAATGCCGTCTTTAGATATGATGTGGCCAAGAAGATTGCCCTCATCCATGGCAAAAAGACTCTTTTTTCGGATTCAACGAGATGCCATATTTTCTGCACTTTAGGAAAACAATTTTCAAATGATACAAATGTTCCTCATCTGAATTTCAAAACACGGTTAAGTGATCAAGATAAACAACTAAAAATACATCTTTCTCATTGGCGAAAGCCACGTCCATTGCACGCTGAAAGGTGGCTCCTGCATTTTTCAAACCAAACGAGATCTTTGCATAATGAAATGTTCCCCATGGAGTGGTGAACGATGTCTTGTCACGGTCATCTTCATGCACTAAAATCTGATTATAACCTGAATAACCGTCGAGTAGTGACATCCTTGATGCTCCAACTACTCGCTGCAATATATGATGCATTTTGGTCAGCGGATAATTGTCTTTTAAGGACACCTTATTTAAATTTCTGAAGTCAATACATTAACGGATCTCACATGTCTTCTTTCTTACGGGCACCAAGTTTGATATCCAATCTGAAAATCGGATAGGCACAATGATTCCTGACTTATACAATCTGTTTACCTCTTTCTCAATTGATGGCAGCAACGTCGGATTGATTCTCCTCAATTTTTGACGAAAAGGCTTCTGATTTGGCTTAATAGGAATAGTATGCTGAATGATATTTATATCATATGTTTTATGATCTGAGTAATCCCATGCAAATACATCAGAAAATAAAGACAACAATTTCATATACTCATCTTTTACCTTTAGTGACAATGACCTTGATAGCTTAACCATCTTGGGATTTTCAACTGTCCCAATGTTTACCTCTTCAACACCCTTTTCAGTCGGTCTCAATGTCGATTTGTGGGCCACATCATCTTGGTCAAATAGCCCCTCTAAAGGAATCAATCCCTTAGAAATAATGTTGTCCTTAAGTTACAGCACGTCCATTTGATTTACTTGTATATTGTCAATACCATTATCATTTTCAGTATCTATTGAGGAATCCTTGAACTTACCCTTATTTTGCATAAACTCATTGATCTCTTCATCATCTTGAGAAGAATTGGCTAATTTGAACATACGTTTCTTAGAATAACTTAGTACTTACATAACTAGTTTGAGTGTGGCATTGGCAAATTATTTGTGGTATTATGAAATATTTTGAAATAATATCCCCATACATTTAAAACACTGTACGTTCCAATGTCTCCTCCGCCCTTCCCTCACACATCCGCATGGTTTCCTGGTTGCCGGAGACAAAAAATGCTATAATCCATATCCATTTTTTAATATTCAATGAAATATTCGTGAAACATAAAAATATATGCGTGGTTCCATAACATGATCACTTCATTCTCGCTGCTATTATAAAATATGAAAAACACTCATACTTCCACATTCGAAAACGGAAGCTTTTGTTAAATCGGGACTTGAAGAATATTCCAGCATTTGGATTAGAAAAATATTTGTCCCGTTGTCAAATATTTTGAAATAATATTCAGACACACTACACGTTCTGGAGGCTAATTCAAAGTTCCTCGCCCTCCGCAAAGTTCAAACCATTTTAGTGGCTGTTCTCGAGGTTCGATGCTCAATAACAAGCTGTTCTGCAAACAAATCTAATCTCTCAGCGTTGCTCTGAGAAATCCTTCTTCTGCATCCAAACGGAATGTTCACTGATTCCACGCTCTTCTCTTTCAACGTCTCCTCAGCCAATTCCAAAAATGCTTTCACATGCCCTTCACTCACACCTCCGCATGGCTTCCTCGTTGCCTGACACAAAATGTTCAATATTCAATGAAATATTCGTGCAAAACATATACGCATAAACATACATGAGTGGTTTTATAAATTACCTGCAATCTTACATAGTTTTGTGGATTGACACCAAAAGCCAGGCTGACTGCATTATCCACAATATCTGAGATTCCTTCATTCACAATATTCATAATCGGCCTTGCCCATTCCACTATTCCCCACTTTTTTACTTGGTCGTATTTGTATGGAAAATCAATTGCTCCCGCACCCAGGGACAACACCAAGATATCATCCACCCCTTTAACAGACGGAAAGTCAACCTTATGATTCAACACATGAGTAATGGCCGCCGCTGTGGGATTGTTCATCACTAACCCTCCTTCTATTCCCACAATTGTTGTTTGCCCATTGAGGGACTTCATTGTAATAGGCTTCTCAAATCCTGGAGAGCACATGGTCGCATGACAGACTTCCCACATATCGAAATTGTAATTCTGCGAGTGCTTTGCACTTGCCTCTGCGAACAGGAACGGCGAAGCGCTGCATAAATCGTAGCAGGGTATCAGAACAGGCTTCAGTGTGTCTCTCAATGTTAATGGTCGCCCATCGCTACTTCTGAATAGCCCCTGCAAAATCTTTGCAAGGCTATTGGACGAGCATATTGATGCAGCCGCTGCCTTGAGCCTCAGGATTAACTTGCCCAGCAACCCACATGATGACGGCAAGTGAAACATGTGTTTCCCCTTTTCTATAATGAAATCCATTGTCTCTTGGGGCGTGTAAAGAGCTCTGCCGTTTTCACCCTTTGCGAACAACGCAGCAACCATAATTCCACCAATATTAGTCCCCGCAGCAATGTCAAAATACTCTGAGATGTGCGCATTCGGATTTCCCGTCTTGAGTTGCAGAGCGTTCTGGAGATATAAGAGATAGCGACAGGCGAGAATCCCTCTCATTCCGCTGCCGTCGATGCTTAAAATGCACACTCTTCTGTTTGATCTTGATTCTGCATGAGAAAACGATTTATATTGTGACAACCAATTGCTTTCCAGTTGCGAGAAAATTCTACGGGTGGTCTTCTCGGTCTCTTCATAACTCTCATGCGACACATCTCCTACTTGACAAGTGTTGTTGGTTAATGCCATGATACTGCACCGCATATTGATTTTGCAGATATGGTGAGACACCTTCAGATGGAATCTCCTCCAGAGAGTGCAGGGAGTGAGTTTATATTTCCTCTGTATGTAAGAGGTCGCTGCACAGAAATATATAGGAGCAGACACTATTTCAACAAAAGGAACAGTTGAGTCAAAAGCAACGTGGAAGGGATCACATTCAAATCAATAATATATATAGTACAACTATCTATAGCCTCCAATGGAAGACTTGCAGTGAAGGCAAAGCGGGGAATGTAGGCCTATTCATCAAAATTGATACAAGAGATGGCTTCCTGTTCAATTTCCATCCCTTTCAGTGATAGAGACAGCACAGTTTTGGTCCTCGTGTGGCTATGGCTTTTCCACCAATTTTGATGCTCATCTCCTTATTCCACTCTCTCTCTCTTTCACACGGTGGCGCAGACATTTAATACCAATCTTCTATTGACCATATAATTGCATATCCTATGCCTTAATCTTCCACATTTCGACGAACTTTCCACTATATATAATTTAATTTAGAAAACAGCAACCAAAAGGCCAGGTTTGAATTGCTTCACAAGGAACGATTTTCAAATCTGAGTGAGTGCACAACCTATGCTAATTAGACACATGGAAAAATATCGTGACTATAATAATCACGTAAAATTCGTATAAACCTGCGATCCTTCTCTATCCATAAAATGCTATGGGAACCGCTGTCATATTCGAAAAGCAGGTGCGTCGTTAGACCTCTATTAACCATTTTCAATCAAATTGGATGTGTGATTGTGCAGTTGTGCGAGTTGAAATATCGTAATCTCTATAAATATTTTATATAATTAATATAATTATTAATTTTAATAAAAACTAGCATAACTAATATATAATTATAATTTAATTATAAAACTAGCATAACTATATTTACCAATATAGTTGATACTATATTTATCAAATATAGTTGATATAAACGATGTATATGAGCATATATAAACTACATTTTCTAATCTAGTTAATATAAGCCATAACTTATCAACCACATTTAATAATATCATGGATTATTTAAGATTATTAATAACTATATAAATGATAACAACCCAATTATTTATAATATATTACGTATATAATATTATTATATAAATATTATATTAGTATATAATAATATATAACTCCTAATATATAAATTAATTAATAAAATTGCTCATATTAATATAGATTATTATTAATTATTTATATAATCTATAAATAAAATTTATAAAAAAAAAATAATAACAATTATTATTGTATTATTATTATATATACAATATAAATAAATAATGCTAATAAGGATTTGATTATAATATTATAATAATATTATATTATTATACCCCGGATGTGGGTGAATAACTGGCATATAAGTATTTATTCGGCGTGGAGGGTGAGCACGTGGCCATCCACAAGCGCCAATTGTTACGGCTGCAGGTGGGCGACATGGTCTCGCACAAACCCATTAATGGCAGTGTTAATGCTGCTCTCCCCGGAATTAGCTTTATTTGCAATGGTGCTTGGGTTATTCTTCCATCAGGTCTCTCCAACGCGCGCTGCCAGACTCAGCAAGGTTGCAGCTCCATGTTGCACCTCAAGCGCTAATTCCTACCTCCGCCTTCCGTCAGCTCTGATTCAAGGCACTGATAAAGTTCAACGTGCTCAGTTTCCTCTTGACTCAGTGTGCTTGCTCCTCAAGCGCTCACCTGTTACTCCCTCTATGCTAGCCGGTCCCGCTCGTCGCAGAATGCCAAGGGAACGGCCCCGAATGGGTTGCAGACGAAGCAGTTATCGCGGTCGTGGCTCCCGCCAGCAATCTTCTACCACCTTGGAACCTTCCTCGGACGCTTCGGAGTTCTGCTGCAACAGATACCCAGCTACAAGAAGCGACAGGGGCAGAGGAAGGGGGCAAGCAACAACTGAAGTTTGCTCACATCATTCTCACACACACACAGCCCGTTTTCGCCTCCCCTGCTCTCTGGGAAATTCATCTTTTATTGTTTCATTCTCTGTTGAAATGTGTGAGGCAGCGTTAAGTTCGGGGGAGGTTAATCTTGAGGCTCCCCTGGTGCAGAGGATGGTCAACCAGCACGTTACCCAGCGTCAAGATTTAGGTGGTTTGCAAACTATGAAGACAAATGCAGATGCCGGCCCCAGCGCGCCTGCGGGAGGCGACCCTTCAAGTCCTGCGGCTCATCCCTCTGATTCCAAAGACTCAAATCATTTTGGATGCAGAATTGTTGAAGAACAACCTTCAACCTTGGTCATTGTCAAGATTTGGAATCCTGTGTTCTCCGAGACAACAAATCGTGATGCAAGTCATTTTGTAGGTTCTCTGTTTGGTATGTCGAGTTTTTTTGTAAGAATGCCAACTCCATGGCCAGAACTTTTGTGGCCTCGACCTCTCTGTAATATTATTTTGTATCAATATAGGAGTAGACCAATTGAGAAAAAATAAATATT
>APFE030746987.1:4327-16342 GCA_000404065.3 Pinus taeda
CTAGGAACCTGCGGTGTAGCATTGTTCGATTGTTGCTAGACCCCTGTTGGGCTAGTAGGGATCGCCTCTATCTGTAGAGGGGATTTACCTATACAACAGTACCAACCCGACGAGCATATCTTGTTCGTATTGTGCTCAGTTTAATCATGAAACAATAGATTGTCCTACGTTTATCACAAAGATGTGCGAAAAAGGGGTATTCCAGCCTCCCCCGACTCAGAATATACAAATGATGAGGTCTAAGCCGCGCAAAGAAGACCTGAATGTAAACATGATGCTTAGAAGTGGTATGGCCACGGGAGAAGATACAGGGAAACAGCCAAAGGAAAGTACATGGGTTAGCAAGGCTCCTGCAAAGAAACCCTAGTTTGACTTAGAATGTGCAAAGGAGACATTTATGGAAGCTAAGAAGAGCTTCGCGGAGGCCTCCACTTCAGGTAGTAAGGATCAACCAAAGCCAGGAATGGATCTTGCAATGCTCACTATTTTTCTGGAGACATGCATGAAACTGTTGCGTGATGGCAAGGCAGTTAAAGGACTACAAGAACTGATCACTAGGTGCACGGGGTCAGGAGAATCATGCATAGACTGGAAATTGGGGAAGCATGCATTGCACACTGGAAGGGAAATGAGGTTGACTACACAGATTGGTGAGTATGAAATGGATCTAGTAATTCTAGATCTGGGTTCGGACGCGAATGTATTACCAAAGAAAACATGGGAACACATGGGTAGGCTCACATTGCAATGGTCCCCTATTCAATTACAAATGGCAAACCAACAGAAGATTTTTCCCATATGAAGTTTGCAAGAGGTAACAATTGACATTGAAGGCACAAGCATGTAGGCATATTTTGAGGTAATAGAGATTGTCGATGACAACAATCCTTATCCCATGCTTTTAGGAATAGACTGGGCCACTGGTATGAATGGAGTCATCAACCTAAAGAAGTGCAAAATGATCTTTGAGAAAAAGACACTATGCGTAGTAGTCCCACTAGACCCAGCCGAAGGAGCGCACTACATTGAACCAGTGCATGATAATGATCTTGATTGTATTTACAAGATAACAGTGCAAGACTAGGATTGGGTGAATCTGACTACAGATGGGAGGATCTTGTGGCAGCGCAAAAGCTCCTGCACTTCGGATTTAGACGAAGAGATAGAGAGATGGCAGAATCGGTTGCACGAAGTAACATCGTTGAATTGCAACATGATGGTTAGATCACTGCGTTGCATGACAACAGAGGCAAGAGAACTACCAACATATGATGGATTGACAATGGTGGATGAATTCCTGAGAAAGTTTGAAAGCGTGGTACCCGAACAGCAGTGGTTCGATGCGTTGAAGTGGGCACTGCACGCAATACCAGCACAATGGTGGGGTACACATCAAGGAAACTTTGAGGACTAGCGCGGATGTAGAAGGATGATGTGCCTAGGGTTTGGAAGCCCCCAGCTTCGAACAAGAGTCGGTCAATAAGGACAGAGCAACTTGTGTGCCCACTTGTCTCAATGGGTACAAAACTATGCAAAGCAGTGAGCACACCAGAACAGGACACAACAGCAGGAAAGGCGACGCGCACCACAAACATTCCATGTGGAAGCATTCAATAAGGTATGTGGAGTCTTGAACATGGCTCACCAGGGAAAAAGAACTAATTGGGACTTGTGTGTGCCAGCGATTCAATGGGCCTATAGGGCCATGTACAAAAACCTAAGCGCGAAGATGATTCCGAAGCTGAGGAGAAGAGTCAAGACCATAGTTTTGGAGGAAAGGAATCCTCATGCAATAGCTCCCACAGTTGGGACAGTATGCGAGGACCAGGACAAAATAATTATGCAGCTCCGTGAGGGAAAACATATGCGGAAACAGGAAGCCATTCAGCAAGGGAACCTTAAGCTTTGCAAAATCGAAGAGGATCGGGTATGACCAAGGAAGAAAAGCATATTAATGGACGTGGAGATAAAAGACCTAGAAAACGAAATCGTGCAAACATGTCTCATCGATAAACAAAGAATGACAAGAACAAATACAAGAAGCCATACTACTACATTAGAAGATTGTCATTGAGAATTTGTGACTCTGCTACCATGGGTGCGACCACACTTTACCAGACAAAGTAACCAGGGGAGTGCACTACATAAGGAAAAATGCGTGGCGCTGACTGTTGCGAGGGTAATTGAGGAGTGTCGGCAGACTGGGCTAGAAGGTGAATTGCATTCTCGCACAGGTGATGCGGCCACCTGACTGGCCATCAGAAGCACAGTCTCAACGCTCCAATCAGTTGAAAGAGAGTGCAGGACTATAAAAGAGTCTGTGTGGGAGCTGCGTGATCAGGAGGGTACACGCAGGATCATTATGTCACAAGGGTCATGCCTGCACATAGGGGGTTGCCCTGCTGCGCAGGTAGGCTTGGAGGTGACCATTGGTGTCACTGTTCATGACAAGATGTCCAATTTAAGGAAAAAAGGAGCTAGCAGCTGGCAATTAAGACATGAAGTCAGAACTAGATTTGGGACGATCTACCGCCAATATAGCATTAACGAGCCGAAGGTGGGGGAAACGGTCGAATTTGAATTCAAAAAGGCCTATAAACCCTTGACTTTTTGAGAATTCAGTTGTTGCGCTATTAAGTGGGTATGAACCTTATGAATTTGGAGGCTTTAAGAGCAAGTTCAATGTTTGAGACATTGCCGAAGGAGACGCAAGACCTCCTAAATAGAATGATGTCGACAGCCGAGGAAGCCGCGCGGAGCCCTGTGCTGTAGGTGGGGGATGCACCAGAAATTCCAAAATCGCCCCAGAAGTTGAGGCCCAAGACAGATCCACAGGCAGCGGGACCACTCCGCATGTCCCCGCGAAATCCACGGTTTGGTAAAATTTCTATGGAAGACAAGGGCAAGACTGTTAATCTTGAGACAGATCATGAGGAAGAGGACCTCTAGGATTTCATAGAGGAGATAGAGGCAGATGAAGAAATGGAAGAAGACATCTAGCCGGTGCACGCTGCAACAAAACTTCCCAAGTATGTCCCTCCACGGAAAGGGAAAGCAAAAGTACCCAAGGATTTGGGTGCTACTAAGAGCACACTCCAAACCTCGCTCCTTCCAGATGGAATTCTATTTGAAGGTTCGGTTTTGGGCCATGTGCCCATGATGAAATTTGAAGATTGGGACCTTGTAGACAACGAAAAGTTCCCACGTTTGTAGACTAGAAAACTCATGAAACATAGCAAGGAGGGGTCTGTTACAATGCTAGAACAGAAAAAATGGTTGCGCAGTGTGGAGAAGGCCGGGCTACTCCACCTACTATGGATTCCACATTTTCACCATGCACTGATTATGATCTTTGTCATCAAGTAGTTGCTTTTCCTAGTACACGATGGGTACTTGTGGTTGGAGGAGCCCATTTCCATCATGGCGGAGCTTATTCATAGGATTTCACGGCTTCCCTGTGAGGGAAGGGACCTCGCAGAAATAGTTGGAAAAAGCAGAAATTTGGCGCTCGTAGATGCCATCAAGAAGAAATACAAGTTTGAAAAGAAGCATAGAGGCTACGTAATTAATAGCATTCCAGACAAAGGGGTGCGCATAGCCACCCAGCTACAGGCTGGGAAAGTGATGATAAAATGTCAAGGCAACGAGGTACCAATGACAGTCGTCGTGCTGGCCGAACAATGCGTGGAGGGGGTCCAATTCAACTGGGCCACCTTCCTCTGTGAAGAATTCCTCACCAACCGCAAGGAACTCCAGGAGTAGGGCAAGACCTTCCACTATGCATGGTTGCTCTTGTCCATCGTATTGGTATCAGGGGAACTATGTAAGGATAGTTAGTTCCCTCCTCTTGAACAGGACTTGCTAGAGGCTGCAAAATATGCGTCACTCTGGGCTACGAAGGATGCCACACAAATCAGAGAGACCAAGATATTTTGGGTGCACATGGAGCTGAGCATCCGGATGTGGATTAATAGAAGATCACACCTATCCCCCACCGTGTACAACGGTCTGCGGAGTTTTGCAAACTTCAAGGCGAATACGCACAATGTGTATATTAAGGCGCGCAAATATCCGACGCAAAACTAGACCAAACTGCCTTTCATCGAGATTGATGATGCCCTTTTCGCTGTGCTCGACTCATGGCCACCTGAGTGGCACGCCCTAGATTTGGTGGCATGCAATAGGACAGCGGTACAGAAATATAAGGATGCCACCAAGCTACTGGCTCAGCAGAAGCGCAACTAGCAGTTGGCTGAGGAGGTAAGGGCTTTCCACAAGGTAGTGAAGGCTACTGCAGAGCAGACCAAGAGCGCCGAACAAGTAGCAACATCACAGGCAACAGGGGCCACCACGGCATGGGAAGAAGGAGGCCCGAACTTGACCATGGGACAAGGAACAGAGGACACAGCGGAAGGCATGGACCGAAGCACGACATCTACACAATTGAAACGATTGCACGGTATGGGAGGAGCAGGCCACTGAAGAATACCAAGGCTTCCAAGCTAGACAGCGAACCCATTACACTGATAGAGGGTGACCTCTACGACATCGATGACACAATTCATGAGGTCACCAAGGAAGCACTTCAGGAAGCAATGATGGAGCAGCAAAATGTGTTGGGGGCCCTCAGGGCATAGCTACAGCAACTTCAAGTGTGGCCCCCATAGAAGGGAATGATAGCCGCCTACGGTGCCACAGGTACATCGGTAACAGAGCAGTTGTTGTAGGCCAAAATGGCTAACATCGTCGCACTGCCAGAAGGAGCACTAATTGCGGACAACATGGAGGATAGAGCCATGCTAGGGCAGATCAAGGGACTTGGCCTAAACTTGGCTGCCCTTCCGTGGGATACATTATACCAGTTATAGGATAGAGCGACACTAGAACTCCGCGCTAGGGAAGGACACGTGGTTCAAATGCTCAGCGAGCAGCGAATCAACATTGAGCAGCTTAGTCTACAACGCAATGAAGGGCTAGCACAGAATCAACAACTGGAGTGGATAGTAGAGGAAGCATGTCACCACGCTCCAGAGTTAGAAATTAAGACAAGCTTACCAGTTGGAGTGCGAATTCACAGATTGGCTAGCGGATTCCGTGAGGCAAAGAAGGAAGCAACAAGGATACAGTTGGACCTCAACCTTCGGATTGCCAAACTGTGATTAAAGGTGCAATCATCCACGCCCCTAGAAGTTAGGGAATAGCGTGCTGGCGCTATCCAAAAGGGGCTAGAGGAAATAGGACAAGCAGTGCAGGACTGTATTATGATGTTGGAAGAATCCCTTGCGGTCCTCACTTCCTTACAAGAGGACCCCACCATACAACGCCTGGAAACAGAAGCGCGGGAGCTTCAAGTGCAGTATGACAGTGTGCATGGAACGACGCAAACAATTGTTTCACCCGGCGATTGGTGAAGCGACAACAAATGAAGGCGTTGAAGGAACAAGTGGATGTCGCTTGATAGAAGGAGGTAGTACTTAAAGTGCACGTCCAGCCTTGGATTAATGAGGCCTTCCGCATCACTGCCGATATCGAAGGAAAGCTCGCACAAATGAAGGTGATTCATTCCTTAAGACAGGGATCTACCCCTGACAATGAGCATTCAGCAGAAAGAGTAGAGAAGATCCAGCAGATGGAAGAATAGTGCGTTCAACACAACCACAATTAGAGGGGCTCTGTGCCAAGATCGTCGCACCAACACAGTGACTCGCGATGAGTCACGATGATTGTGTTGGGGCCCTGTTGGGCATGGGATCCCCCGCAATAGGTTTTGGGGCTTAAAGCCCAAGTTTTGGTCAAATATGGTGTAGAACTCCATGAAGTGCAGGCGCAGAGTGCGAAGTGTATAATCGAGTCATAGGGTTGTCCGCCCTAAACATTGCATTGTAATTTAACGTAAAGTTGTGTTAGCCTACCCATGGTCTGCAGACCATGGGATTGTATAAATAGAGTGAGGCTCTAAGTGTAAAGATAGCTAAGCTTAATAGAGAATAGATAGAATATTGAAGGCATGGTTAGAGCCTAGAGTGGAATCTAAAGTGTACTGGGTCGTAGTAGTAGGAAAAGGCTTTGCAGCTGAGTGCGCAGGGTGGAGTCGGGTCTGTACTTGGAATTGAAAGTTAATAAAGATAAGTTTACTCTGTGCATCTGTTCTTGAATCTATGTTTTGATGTTATGCATTACTTTTATTTTGGTTATTTACTGCACACACTTGATGAATAGTTGTGTGAATGCTTATATATGAAAATAATCTAAGTAAACAAGTTAACAGAACCTAATTAAGGAAGACTTGGGTAAATAACACGGGTTGCGCTGCGACTGGAACCGCATGAAGACAGTAGCACAGGGCGCGAGGTGCCCACAGGTGCGCGTAGCGTAGTAAGTGCGAAGGTTGGACCCCGTACCAATCACCTCATATCAAACATCCCCAGGGTGTGGAAATTTGGTTCTAGCACCCTCCCATACTACTTTGGGTGAGACCTCAATCCATGCTCTGCAGACTGTTTCCGAAAGGGCTAGTAGGACTGAGATTTTCTTGGCTAAATCACTTCCAAACATAGGTCAAGCCCCACTAAGCCAACACCTGGTGATATCTGGCCTTCAAGACGATCTTGCTGAAATATTTTTCCCCCTTGAGTTGGTCCAAAAGTTCATTAATCTATGGGATCAAGTACCTATTCCAAATAGTGATCTTGTTTAGTGCTCGATAGTCAATACAGAGTCTCCAAGTCCCATCCTTCTTTTGTACCAACATGATCGGGCTCCCAGGGGTGATGAAATCGGCCAAATGTCACCATTTTGCAACATCTCCTGAATTTGCCTCTTGATTTGATCATGCTCTAGAATGGAGCACCAATAGATTGGTCCATTGGGTAACTGTGCACCTGGAGTTAGATCGATGGAGTGCTTGACTCGACAGTGTAGAGGCACCCCTATGGGGGATGTGAAGATGTCCTCATACTCCTCCACGACCATGTCCATCTGTTTTTGTCATGTAGAGGGGCCCTGTCTCGAGGTCATGGCCACAACCTTCTTCTTTCCTTGAGGGCATATCATCAGAAAAACAAATTTCTTGGTTGTGGAAATGAGCTTATTGCATTGTTTTGCAGTAACCAGAGAGATGGTGGTAGGCGGTGCTACCTCCGGTATCCTGTACAACTTATTTCCCAACGTAACAATAACATCGCGATGCCTTGAATCATAAACATCATGTCACTTCCACAAGTATGGTTGTCCTAATAATACATCACAAACATCAAGGGGAGCAACGTCACATAATACCTCATCCGTGAAGGGCTTGTTGTTGTATGGAAGGTGACATTGTTGGCTCACACCTCTACTGCAATGAGGTTTTTTTGGCTCCTGCTGTCGACAATGAACTGTAGCAAGGAACCCTATACCCACATTTGGGAGTGGAAGAGACACTCCTCCTCTGGATCTACAGGTTCCTCCTTTTGGATCTTGGAGGTGGTGACAGTGGCGTTGCGCTCTGCATCAATAATCTGCTTCCATTTTTCATTCCCCTTGTCGGGTTCTGACTTAGAGTTGGAACATGCATCTGATTCTGAAGCCTTCAGCTTGGCCACTAGTGATTGCTTGGCTTGACACTCACTTGTGTTGTGGGTGGATCTCTTATGGAACTAACACCACTTTCCTGTGTCCTTCTTCGGCTTCACAGTGTTGTCCTTTGCTTGTGGCTTTAGTAGGTTGTCTTGGGTCATCCTGCCTTGGCTTTTTCCTTTGTTCTACAGTTTGGGGGCACCTTTCCCTTGTTTCGGATTTGTAGATCCAAAGTCTTGCTTCTTCTGTTTAAACTTTTGCTCGATATTGACAGTGTATCGGTACATTGTGTCGCGCGAGGAGATGTCTAGGAACTCCATCTCATCCTAGATGTATCTATCTAGGAAACCATGGTACTTGAGGACCAAATGTTTCTCAGAATCCCTGATACCCAACTTTGTGTGAAGGGTATGAAAATCATTGGTAAACTCCAACACATCTTGGTCCCTTCCCTGCCGCAGCATGGCCCACTTTATGTATTTGTCCTCGTAGCTCTTGACGGGGTAGTACTTCTCCTTAATGGCTTCCTGGAACAAATTCCAAGTAGGAGTGACTAAAAATAGTGAGGTCATACTTTCATCCTTATGTTAACAATAGGTTTCCCACCATTCCTTGACATGGGGGGAAGCTTTGAGGAGAGAAAAAAGTAATCTTTTCTTAGCTGGAAAAATCATGAACAGAAAAAATATCCTTCTAGAAGATTCAACCATTTATCTACAACGTATGCATCTATTTGGCCCTCAAATATGGGAATGTCAAATTTTACTTGTACCTTAAAAGATGTGGAGCCTCCACAATGGCTGTTGGATGTGGATGCGTCGATACTGGGCAACCGTTGAAGGATCTGGGAAAATTTATCCATCATCGCGTTCCTTTGTTTCTCGAAGGCCTCCACGAGCAATATTTTGATAGATATCCTGCTCCCTCATCTTTCTTTTCTTCCCCCATGGGAGGCCATCAGGATTTACAAGGCTGGTCTTGCAAATGTTCGACTAGTTCGAGCCCTAACTCCTTATATCCCGACCTCGGTGGGGACATGCAAAGAAAAACAAAGAAAGAGCAAGTTGCTTTGATACCACTTATCCGAATTTAAACAGGAATGAAACAAATTACATATATAACCATAAATACAGAGATGCAGCAGAAATAACACTTCCTTTCATTAATATCAAAGAATGAAGTATGCTTACAAACAAAATGGAAATGAGACTAGATCGGGCGATGGTAGCTTATCTCTGAGGAGAGATGTGGTGGCTACATGCCTCTGAATTGAGTTACAATGAGGCTCAAGGGCCTTTTTATTATTGAATAATAAGAGAAAACCCTAAACAACCAAAACCCTAACCTGAGGAGATGTAACACCAAGCGTTTATGGGCCCTATTGGGGTCAGTTGGGCAGCCAACTTCCTGGGTCGTAACTTGGTCATATTATCTTTGTTTGATGGACATGATACCTCATTGGAAAGATCTCTTCGAGGGCTACAATTGAAAACATGATTTCCATGAAATCAAAAGGAATATTGCCAAAAAAAAATCATTTACAGCCTCAAAACGGATCTGGAAGTTTAGGACCCGAAAAAATGCCAAAAATAGTAAATTGTGCTATAATTAAGGAAAAAAAAAAAAACAAAAAAAAAAAAAAAACAAAAACAAAAACAAAAACAAAAACAAAAACAAAAACAAAAAAAAAACAAAAACAAAAACAAACAAACAAACAAACAAACAAACAATGGTGAGGGTCCAAGTGGAATAAGCAAGTGGCCACCAATATCCACGTGGATCATACCTTGTTGGGAATGTGTTGTATTGGTTATCATTGTTGTCTCATCCTTGTGGATACTCTGTAGGATACTAGACAAGCCTTCCTCGCTTACTGGTTATAACGGTCGTCACATCCGTTGTGGACTACTCTATTGGATGGTGGACGAATCTCCCCTTCTACTTCAGTTTTAATGACTACCACGTCCATTGTGGACTATTTCGCAAGATGTTGGACAAAAGTTTGTGTTTGTCTCTTCTTGGGTGGTACTATTACCTCTCACTTAGAGGCTCACTTTTTTCCCCCCTTTTACAGTAAGAGAACCTTGACATAGTTATGTTACGCACTCACAAGGCACACTAAACTTGATGTTTGAAGATACAAGTGTAACACTCTCATGTGCTAATAGCCAAATCTAATGCATATCTTTGAGTATATGGCAACCAGGCCTTAATACCAGATGGAACTCCTACACCAAATGGTCTGAGGTCTAGTTGGGACTTCATATGAGGGAGATCCACATTGTTGATGAATTTCCAGCACCATCAACGAAGTGGCAAAAAAATAGTGTTCATACCTACACTGGGAATAGGGAAATAATGGATGAAAAATGCATAAGCAAGGAATGGAAAGTGGAAGAATGATGTTAAAAACGTGATGGGTAAGTGTTGAAAATGTGCTAATTTGGACACCCATCAATTGACATAGTTGATATCAAAAAATTTCCTCATAGACTTTCCAATATAGTGATTAGGTTGACCACCAAAATGTTAATATAGTTGAGATCAAACGGAAAGCATGCGAGAGTCAGTAAAAGGATTTTCACTCTTGGTGCATGGTGAAATCCCTTGTCTTCAACCAAATGATGCAAATGAGTAAAATCCAATTTAAATTAAGTGATGGATACTAATCCTCACAAGGTTAGGGGAAAAACCAAAAAAAAATTGTTAGACCATTAAATTTCAAATGCTCTATAAAATAAAATGTAGTCTCCTCAACTTAGATTTAAGTCTCTACCATTTGTTTAAAAAAAGTCTAAAATATTATGGTTAATAAATCTTTGATATCCGTCAATTGACTAATATATTTTAAAGGCCTTAACAACTTTCCAATACCAATCCCTCCATTGGTAGCTTGGGATTAAACACTTAGTTGAAAGAGAGGGCAATTTGGATTTAACTCTTTGATTCTCTTAAACATAAGTTGATCATAATTTTTTGTTCTAATTTTTTTTTTTTCAATTATGTCCATGGAATCTAAACTCTATAATGAGCATCAAATATTTTAAGAACAAACCCTTCATATGCTCTTGAAAAGTATGAGAACCCAATCTCTAAGACGAGCAACAAAGATAATTAAAACAGATTTTATGTCCTCTTAAGAAGTGTGATAGTTAAAAACTATTATGATTCATCTAAATATTTCACATCATGAAAATAAATAAATCACCACAAAAAATGTATGACTTGAAAACTATCATGGATATTCCACTAGAACAATCCATCACAACAAATATGATAAAATTTCTAAATTTTTTACATTTAATTTTTACTTATATTCCAAATTATTTAGTTAGTTGATTTTATGCTCAACAAATTGAAATAACCAAAATGTGAGAAACTGAAAGTAGAAAAAAGCATACACCATCCATAATAGACACAAATATTTTCCCTAGAAAACTATCATAGGAGAAAATCCATCGACAAGGTGAGGCTAATATACTCCCTTTTCTCCGATATGGAAAATGTGCAAGTATAAAGAAAAAGGTACTCTCTCAAGAGTTTCATGAGTCCTATGGCCTTTATGGCTTCTATGAAAACTTAACCCCCTCTACTTTTCTCTCTATCTACCCACTCCCAATTTATCTGCTCAATTGTGGAAAAGAATAGAATGGAACTACTACTTCTCTTAGTGGCCCAATATATAACATAGCTCAAGAACCAACAAGGCTTAAGGTTTGACTTCCTCGACCCTCAACTAGAGTTACATGTTTGAACCTTCAAATTCCACATGTGGCTAGCCCCATATGCATGAGAAATAGGGACTAATGTGGCAACCACTCATACCATGGTGGTCAACACGATAGGTCAAATTGTGGGAGGCATAACTTTCACACATGAACTCTAATTGAAATTGTTCTTTCATTATTGTAAAGGTCTCTAAGTTTACAATATTGTGATGGGATTGAACACAAGAAAGAGTTTCTAGACCCCAAAAAACATCATTTAAGACCTTAAAATGTCTCCAAAAAATTCAGACCCCAATTCTCCAAATTGGAAGCCCCCAATAAAAATGACCTTGCAAATTGATTCCTCCGATTTTTTTGTTCTAAAAGCATTGAGATAAATTAAAAATAATATAATGACTAGATCATATATACTCAGTTTAGGAAGCTTTTGGTCCTAAAAATATTTATTGGATGAGGTGAGGAAATTTCTCCTCTACCTTCTCCCTAAAGTACCATTTTGCTTTGCCTATAAGTTGTCCTTTCAACCCAACCTTCCAAATGTCAAGTTGCTCTTGCATTATAGTTCTAAAGCTCATACAAAATTATGTCATCTACCAACTATGCCTAAGCATCTGGTGCTCAGTTCTCCATGGAGGGTAGGACCTACCCCTCTTCCTAATCCAACATGGAAGACTCATAGAGTTTGAAATTATCCACATTCACTATTGAGTAAATGCTCATGTATCATATA
>APFE030746987.1:18984-29088 GCA_000404065.3 Pinus taeda
CATTATTTTCTAATTTTTAACCACAAATTCACTTAAAAAGGCTAAGAATTAATAAAGTTTGGAAAAACATAAATGTGACCCAATGATAATGAAAGTGGGATGAATGTGGTGCAATAGTAGTGAAATGGGGGTGATATAATGGACATAACAGTGAAAGTGTAATGGAAATGAATCACATTTTCAAGACCCAACATACCCCCCAACTGAAGTTATTGCATGCCCTCATGCAATATATATTACATTAACTCTTTTGATACTTGAGCTTTGGCTTAACTTTGCATAATATCATTTGATAACTTCATATTTTTTGCAAAGTGTTTTACTTGAATTGCAACATGGTTGGTTCTTGTGTTACAACCAATTTTTTTGTTGTTGTTGCATTCTATTTTGATCTTTGAACTTTGCATAATGATATTTTAGTTATTGTTGCAAAGTATATCTTTATTGGATTGCATGATGGTTGGTTCTTATGTGACAACCATGATTTTGTTTGTATCTAATTTATCCTTTAAACACTTTTTGAAAAGCCATTGTATACTCATAATAACAATGTAATAGTTAATATATGTTGGAAGTATGTGGGCTCCTGAGTATGATATGGAAATGGCAAGATATAAAGATGAATGTATTCCCCCCCCCAACTGAAGGTATTGGAAATTTTATGAAATGAGGAAGAGAAATGTTTTTCCAACAATTATCATTCTAGCTTCTTATGGAATTCTATGGTCAAAAGTTAGAAAATGACATACCTTAACTTACCCTTTGGAATGGATGAGTTGTATGTGTGGTGGCTGCAAAATTCTGATCATATTCTTCTTCAAGTGGCTAAACAAGAAGAGTCATGGATAAAGAGTCAAGATGACATTTTATTGCTTCTACTAAAACTTGTTGAATCTGCTCCAAAATGCTGAAAATAATAGTCTTTATGTCTTTAAAACTCATTGGCACAATTCCTACTATGTGAAAAGATGTTTTGATGTCGAACATAGCAGGAAATTGTTGACCTAGTGACCATTAATGGATGCCACTAGTGAACACGAGAACTCTCACCATTGATGACAATGAGAGTCAAGATGCTCGAACACATCTTGCTAGGTACGAATGAATTTGTTGATGTTGATCCACCTAGAAGATCTAACGAACAAGGGACATTAATGTATTCCCATTGTTTGTCAGCATGAGAACTTGCCATTAAAGCATGCAAGCCTCAAAGTGTCTTTACAAGGAACTTAGACTCAAAGGACTATGGACTCAATAATTTGCATTGAAGCAGGACTTATTTGCATAATGAAAATGACAGGAAAGGGAAGATGAAAATGGAAGATGGCAATGGAGCGCAGAAATAGCAATGGGAAATAAGCATGTGAATGAGCCTCTTGCCTTTATTTGTGGGTTATGAATGGAGAAAAAGAGATGGAAAGTGTATGTGAATGTAAATGGAAAATATGGAGTGAAATGAGGTGAATGGTTTATTATGAAGTATGGATGTGAGGAAGAAAATAGTATCTGAAAGTTTTTCAAGTGTTTGGATCTGATTTTGCATCAGCATATTTCCTCTTTATTGTTGATCATCCTCTTAGACACCATTCTCTTGTAGTCATTTGTCCTTCCTCCTGGAACCTGCAAAAAAAACTAATACTTCTTCTGCAATGGAATGTAAGATTATCAAAGGAGACAAGTGATCAATCTCTCTAGTTATGATATTTACACACAAAACTAAGAATTTGTATTAATGAAACAAGTTCTCAAAGGAAAAATCAAAAGAATTTATACCTGCTTTGGAATTGGTGCTCCAAGTTGAATGCTTCTTTTTTTCAGCAATTTATTTCATTATTTACCATTCCAAACTCTAATGATGGATTTCTCATTGTGTAGGTCTTTTTGAGATCTTTCCAACGATACTTGAATCATCAAAATCTTATTTTGTATGAGAAAGTTAGGTTGATTTGAACAATGAGGTTTTTCAGCTGCAAACTGATGTTTAGCTGCGGAATTGGACTTTAGTTTTGGAATGTGCACAGTTTCCGTAGCTAAAAATCTTGAATAAAAATTTAGCCATTCATCTTTCATCATCAGTCCAAAATTAATTAATACCTTCAGAAAAGTGAGCAAATAACTTATTCATTTCATTGATTCAAAATTGTTTTTTTTTTCTTGACATGTGACGACTTAGTGTGGTGACTTAGTGTGGCAACTTAGTGATAACACACACTTTGACTTTCCTTTGACCAGGGTTTTTTTCAATTGACTTGGATCAAATGAATAGGACACCATCCATGCACTAACATTTTCCCAGCTACCCATGTGGTTTGTTTCATCTCTTGACACATATAACTTATAGAAGTATGAAAATGGTTGTGGAATTGCCAGTTAGCTGCAAAATCAGGCTGCATTCCATAACTAAAAGATAGTCAACCATCAGTTTTCTAATTTAGGTTATTGGAAAAGATATTTTATTTAACCAAGTACCAGGGAGAGAGCGCCTGAGATCACAGCTGATGCACAAGACCAATTATTCATGATCTTCTCTACTATTTTTCAAAAAGAAATTTCTTCACTGTCTGCCTGAAAAATAAAATTTTGTAAATGGTATATGAAGCAAAACAATTTTAATGATGAAAATATATCAGAGTAATGGAAATGTATGATATTTTCAACAGCTTTGATGACTCCTTCGGCTTTGTCCTTACAATGAGACCCATTCTTCCTTTTTACTGTGTAAACACCAATGTAGAAGACATATATATGAAAACAAAGTGGTTATGTGGAAGCAAAACGGTTGTATGAATAGGAAATGAAGAATACCGTGGAGAAAACTGATGGGTATGGAACTAGAAAAATGTTGAGTACGAAATGAAGAAATATTTTCAAAGCAAGAAGACTTGTATGAACAGAAATAAATGAAGGCTGTAAAACTTGGTGTACAGACAGACTGTGTGGAGGCAGAGTATTCCTCATGAACAGAACCGCGAGACTGAATGGAGTCTGAGTGGTTTGAGTTCATAAAAAAATTGCGGGAGTAGAAAATGAGAATTTCGGTGAGAGACAGTCGTATTCAATCAAGTTATGATTCACAAGAATCCAATCCTTGACTTGTGCAAAGCTTGGTTCACGTAATGGAATTAAAACAGAGCCGTATGATTTTTGGGTACGTCTTTGCTGTCGGCCGTGAAACTGAAGCACAGTCACAGAGGTTGCATGAGACTGTTAGTCATTAAATATGTGTAATTAAAATTGAATACTAGGACATACTAGGTTCCCAAATTGGAATTCCCTTCCCCAGACAACCGAATTAAATCAAACTATCAGTTTATTAATTGAAATTCTGTTTTTTCCTCTCGCGGCCTGCAAAAATGGGCTTCAAAGAACCGAGAAATTATCTCAAACCACCATGAATTTCTTAAAACCGTTTCTGGGTTACCTAACTGACCCTACTACCGAAAACACCCATGTTTTATTTTTTCCAAATTCACCTCCGTTTGGCCAGATTGGGCATTCAGAGTTTGACATTTTTCTTTGTTTTTCATTTTTATGGATTGCTGCATTCTTTTGTGAAATGAATTTCTGAGAGAAAAATTGTTTTTAGATGTATTCTCAGCGTATGAATCAATGAAAAAAAATCCAAAATGGCATACAATTGTCTTCCAGCATCAGAAGTAATCGACCTCTCAAAGTTTGCAATATCTAACCAGTGGCAGCAAGTAAACATCTTCTACAGTAACTATCCCATGTTCTTGTAGAAACAAACTAAGCTTTTTCACATGTTGAGCTATGGGTAGTTTTCCAACAAATGCTATTGTTATTCCATCGATATTTAACTATAAGTTTTCCTCAATTCTGTCAGATAACCTTAAGATATGTTTCAGTTGTTCAAGTGCCGGACACAGTGAGATCTTCATTTTGAAGCTCAACAGGAGAAGGAGTTAGCTGAACCTTAATTCATCTATAGTTGTTGATTTTTGTGCATATCTGATAGAAGCTGCGAAGGTGATGATCTATTATTTGATTGCTTTTTCTCTTCACAGCTCAGAGTAATCACACAATTTTCAAATTTGAGGTTAAAGCCAAAGAACAGAGGAAATTTCAAGCTGCAATAAAAATTGTTTACTTTATGATTTTGCAGGTTTGTTTCAAGGCCAAAGCTCAAGCAAGAATGCAGATTTTCTATTGAGGCCACAGTGGAGACTGGAATTGGGGATAGCCATTGATTATTTCTTTCTTTTTTTCTCTGAAATTGTGAAATTTTATAAGAATGATTAATGATTTTCAATTTCAGGCAACAAGGACTTCAAGTAAAATATACTAAAAACAAGACTTTGACTAAGGTCTTAAGCTAATTTTTTTTATCAATTTGGCCCGGGTGACTAGAATAGGATCCGTGTCAAGACAATTCTGGAGATGCCCATGTGGTCGGTTTCTTCATTGGACGCCTGTAACTTGCTAAACCTTGAAATTAGCTGCGGAATCAGGTTGCATTCCGCAGCTAATTTGCATAATCTTATTATAACATGACACAGTGTTTGAAGGACCACTACAGACCATAACCAGTCAATCTTGGACAGTTGAACCTATCAAAGAAGTTGGATTTTTATTTTTATTTATTTTTTTTTTTTTTTATTGAATCAAGTGAAATGATGAAAGTTTATTTGGTCCCTTTTTTTCCTTAATATGATATATATATTGTTTATTATAAATATAAAATCCTTTTTCTGATACTCCAGATCAACAAAGTGCAGGAGGAGAGCATACTTAAGAAATTATTAATTTTTTTTGTAGATGTAAGAAATAAGGTCTCCTAATTACACTTCCCTGGAAACGACGCCAAAATGTCTAGTCATTTTAACGTCTTAAATTGCTCTACATAAATTATCAATCCGGGTATCGTACACTGATGAAGTGTGGTGCACCATATGTGCTTAGTTAACCTTTTTCTTACTTCGTTGTTTTATAGTTTATGTTGTTTTTGGGGTTTTGTTCTTGTTGGTTTCCTAAAGTTTTTAATGCAAATGGAAATCCTATTCTAAGATCTTAAGAATACTTTTAAAGGTCAAGTATGGATGTAGATTTCAAGACAAGGTTTATGTCCCTTATGGTAACTTCCAAAACTTAGCACTTCAAAAGATCTCAAAACATGATATTGATCAAATCAGTACTTGAACAAAAGTGTAAATATGTAGCTACTTAAATCAAATAAAAGATGAAATACTGATAATGAAATCACTGTCTCTGCTGCCCATATAATTACAGAAATAAAATCTAAACTATTGCACTCAACAAACCAAAAATTTCAGACTAACGAAAGCAAGATCAATTTACTTCACTTATAATCCGATGGCTTGCCAAGTAGCTTTTCGGGGTTAAGCAATGGCTCTAGAGATAACGTCAAATAACATGAAGAATTGATATCTAAATTACCTACTTGCAGAATGAAAGTAAAATCAAATCACTTCACTTATAGTCTGATAGCTCGCCAAGTAGCTTTTCGGGGTTAAGCCACGGCTCTAGAGATAACGTCAATAACATGAAGAACCCGATATCTAGTTGCAAAAATAAAAGTATAATCAAATTACTTCACTCATAATCTGATAGCTTGCCAAGTAGCTTTTCGGGGTTAAGCCATGTGTCTGGAGATAACGTCAAATAACATGAAGAATTGATATCTAAATTACCTACTTGTAGAATGAAAGTAAAATCAAATCACTTCACTTATAGTCTGATAGCTCACCAAGTAGCTTTTCGGGGTTAAGCCATGGCTCTGGAGATAACGTCAATAACATGAAGAACCTGATATCTAATTGCAAAAATGAAAGTAAAATCAAATCACTTCACTTATAGTCCGATAGCTCGCCAAGTAGCTTTTCAGGGTTAAGCCATGGATCTGGAGATAATGCCAAATGTCATGAAGGACCTGATATCTAATTGCAGAAATGAAAGTAAAATCAAATTACTTCAATCATAATCCGATAGCTCGCCAAGTATATTTTCAGGGTTAAGCCATGGCCTTGGAGATAACGTCAAATGTCATGAAGAATTTGATATATAAACTAACTAACAACAGCAAATAAATAAGAATGAAATTAAAGCATAACTGAAATTGAAAAGCTAAAAAAAAACAAAGTTAGCAGGGAGACCAATCTCATGTCACTATTTGATGCAAAAACATATAAAGAAAACTAATCTACAATCAACCGGTTGAACACATTTACATGAATTAAAATTGCATGAATGGAAAATCTAATCTATCAAACTTGAAAGCAATAAAATGACATAATGAAATCAAAGCAAAATTACAAAATAAAATATACTCTACCTTACATTCTAATGTGTTCCATGACATTTACTTCACATCTCCTTCCATGTTGAGAACATCAAAACTTTATTCAAATTCTTCAAAATTACAAAGTAAAACAAAGTTCTCCAAAGTTTTCCAAAGCCGTCAAGGAAGAATTACAAACTCCAAGCTAAAGAACTAAAAGCCAAGCCAAGCTAAGACTAACAAGCTAACAAATGAAGGAGAGAGATCTAATATTTATACAAAAAGATGAGAAGCCATCTCATTAATGAGATTCCATGAATCTCTCCCTCTACCTCTAGAGTCCTAATCAAAATAGGAACTAATGAGACACATGTCTTCTTAGAGTTTCAATACAATTAGGAGACGCAACACATATCCTCATGATCCCATGATTCTTTCCACTCAAATTCGAATTTGGACTTAGAGTGCTACATAAAGGTCTTCTAGAAGCCTCCTTTTAACCTACACATGTCAACAATATCAACCCACTTGTTAGGTATAAGCATATGCACATTATTTTCTAATTTTTAACCACAAATTCACTTAAAAAGGCTAAGAATTAATAAAGTTTGGAAAAGCATAAATGTGACCCAATGATAATGAAAGTGGGATGAATGTGGTGCAATAGTAGTGAAATGGAGGTGATATAATGGACATAATAGTGAAAGTGTAATGGAAATGAATCACATTTTCAAGACCCAACACCACTCTAAATGACTTATTTGTTGATATGTTGATCATGACTAGCCTTGTATTTTTCCTACAACTTCTTCAATATCCCATGTACTTGCAAATGAATTTTTATGATCTTATCAACAATTTTCTTTGCTCTTAATGCATCCGCTATGAGATCCTTATTCGCTCCTCCTTTATTTTTATATACAACATCCAAAGATGAAGGTGTAAAATAGAAGTGTAGACTACTTTATTATAAGAGTGTTGCATATAGATCAACTTTTCATCCCTAATCCTCGAATGCTTCTAATTACAAACCCTAAAAAGCTGCACCAAATTCTTGTTTACTACTTTTATTTACCCATGTGTATGTGGATAGAATGATGCTCACCTCTTCAACTTCATCTCCCATCTTCTCCTATAATGTAGTCTAAAATGCACAGAAAATATGGTGTCTTTATCTAAAATGATGCTCCTTTGTATCCCAAATTATACCCAAACATGTTCAAAGAAAAATTTTGTTGCCTTGTTTCCTTGATGGTATTTTTACAAGGCATTAGGTTGCACATCTTATTGAACCTATCAAGTACTACCACAAATAGGTAGTCATGTCCCTTCCTGGTTGTTGGTAAACATTCCTTAAAATTCATGGAAATATTTTCCCAAGGACAAGTGGGTATAGGTAAGGGATGGTATAGACCTTGTTTCATGTTACTTGGCTTGTTGGTAAAATAAAATATACATCCTCTAATGTATGTTTGCTACATCTTCTTGCATTTTTGGATAGTGCACACACCTTTGTAAGTTGGAAATTGTATTTCCAACACTAAAGTGTCTTGTAACATTTGAGGTGTGAGCCTCTCTAATTAGTTGTAATCACTTACCTTCAGTAACACAAAGCTTGTCCAACCTATATAGTAACTCATTATGGGGATGATAGCATTTGGACTTTTGTAGCTTACTATGGGCATGTGGATGTTATAATGACTAGTTATTTGTGTGGATGAGAGTATTTTTTCCCATCAGATAGTGTTTCCACTTGTTAACATCTTGTACCATCACATAGACCTCCTTGTCATAGGTACGGTAGTAGAACATTTCTCCATGAAATACTTCAAATTATACCATACAATCCTTCCTCCTTGCATTAATACGGCTTGCATTGTGCACCTGTTTGCATATGTCTCCACTTTAAAGAGATTCTACATATTTGGTAACACAAGAACTTGTGCTTGACTTATTTTCTCTTTCAAATATTAAAATGCCTTTTGTTGACTCTTCCCACACTAGAAACTCTTGGCACTTCGTGTTATGACATGGAGTGGTGTATATATTGTTGAAAATGAAGCTAGGAACTTCCATAGATATTGTGTTTTCCAAGTGAAACTCCTAACTTTAGAGAAATTTGTAAGAACCAACCACTTCATGATGGCCTCCATCTTCAATAGATCTATCTTGATTTCCCCTTCACCAATCACATACCCCAAATACACTAATTGTTTTTTGAAAAACTCACATTTCTTAAGGTTTGCAAGTAGTTGGTGCTTATTCAAAGTCTCTAACACCAACATCAAGTGTGAAATGTGTTCCTCCTAGGTAGTATTGTAAACTAGTATATCATCCAAATGAATAATAACAAATGAATCTAGATAGGGCATAGTACATCATTGATTAGTCTCATAAACACAACTAGCACATTGTATTAACCAAATGGCATGACTAACCACTCATACAAACCTTGTCTAGTTTTGAAAGCAATCTTCCAAATGTCTTCTTCTTTGACTCAAACTTGGTGGTAGTTTAATTTTAATCCAACTTCGTGAAGAATTTCACATGTTGCAAGTGATATAACAAATCATAATTCCTAGGAAGGAGTACATATTCTTTAGTTTAATATTGTTTTAATACTCTATAATCAATGTGCATTCACTAAGACCCATATTTCTTTGGTACAATTATGATCGATGATCCACAAGTTGATGTCCTTGGTCGAATCGAATCTTGCTCCAGCAATTGTTGCAATTTCTTCTTCACTTAATTTCCATGCAACCTCATACTTGGTAATGGAGAGTCCATAAATAATTTGATTTCATGTTTCACTTCCCTCTTGGGTGGTAGTGCTTTAGACTCCTAGAACACTCCCCTATATTCCTATAGCAACACCTCCAATTGATTTTTTTTTATGGTAAAACCCTCTAGTAATGTCTTTTCTTTTATTGACTCATCATTGGACTCATTTTCTCTTAAGAAAAGAAAAAAATACTTTTTACTAGAACTAATCAACTTCCTAGCTTGGTTGGCACTTACTGGTGAAATCTTGGACTTGCCTTTGTGCATGTTGACGATGAAATATTTCCCATCCTTTATGAGGTGATACTAGTTGGCTGTCGATATGAAGATTAAATCTTGCATATACTTGTAAGGACTACCAAACACACCATATACATTAAGTCATACTACACTTAATTCTACTTCATCAATATAATTATCATTTTGTTATCACTCAGGTTGTTCCTTGCTTCTTGTAGGGAATACGGCCGAGGTAACCACTAACCAATCTTTTAGCTGCAAGTCCTAGCCTACCTGCAACCAGAGAGGGCTCTCTCTTTGAAATTTAGCTTTGTTTTGGAGTATTTTAGGCTAGTTATGATGAACAAGGTTTGGTTTTAAGTTTCTTGGATGGTGATCTCAGACAGAGCTGGGGTGCAAGTATATAATTGTTTTTTCCATTGGGCAATGGAGTTACTGAAAGTGTAATTGTTGAAAGAGTTTCTTGGTGAAAAGGTAGTGCCACATAGCAGGATAGGCAAGCTAGGAACAACTTTCAAATCTAGAAATGATGGAATGAGGTCAGGGAATGAAAGGCAATCAAGAATCTTTCATTATAATGGCAGAGAGAAAGTGTATGAATATTGTGCAGGAGCAGTTAAGGATTCCTAAACAGTATTCAAAATGAAAGAATTAGTGTAAAAATGAGCAGTTAAGAATTCATATTTATGACTAATCCAGAAAAAAAACATAATTAACAGCAAAGATTGATGATCCAGATTTAAACAGGAACGCAATAAAATACAGAGATAACCATATACACAAAGATGCAGCGGAAATAATACTTCATTTCATTAATGGAAAAT